>PVKN010004679.1:0-32845 GCA_004027915.1 Capromys pilorides
ACTGCAATGGAAATATAAAGGAAAGTCTACAGCAGAAATTATCTTTTGTTCACCTGTTATACCCAAGGCAGGCTTGACACATGGAAACTATATGTTCTGTACATAAGTGTCACACTGACAGCACGTATGCTTTGCTTGCCTTTCCTGTGTGGCAGGCATTCTTGTCACCTCTGTCTTCCTCTTTGCCAGGAGCTTCTTGTTCTACTGTTTAATGCACACTTGGCAGGAAAATAAGAAAGCAATATGGAGGCTGCCGAGATAGCTCAGCAGTCTAAAGCACCTGCGTAGGCAAGCTTAGGCGAGCATAGGGCAGGGACCACAGTTTGATCCCTAGCACCACATGTGGTGCCAGCCCCATTCCCTGGGTGGGCTGAGCTAACCACACACACACACACACACACACACACACACACACACACACACACAATGATCTGTTTACATTTAAAAAAAAAGAAAACAATGAATATCAAATACAAAATAAGCACTTTTAAGAGACGTTAGCATTTTCACATCAGCTATCTATTTGCATACAAAATCTAAAAGACAACATCAGAAATCCCTTTGTTAACTACAATGAAAGTACAAAGGTCGACCACAGAAATCACCTTTGCTTAATTGTCACACTCACGGAAACTATATGTCCCATACACAAGTATTGCTCACACTGAGCATGTATATTTTCGCTTCCTGTCCTTTTGCTGTAGGGTACAGTTGACATCTTTTCTCATTGTCCTCATAGGACTTAAGGATGTTGTGCCTGCCTCTTCACCTGGCAGATTACCAATGTGCTGCAGAATATTTTTGCACAGTGCCTTGGCTGGAAACATTTCTTTCTTCCTCTATTGTAAAGGATTTTATATAAGTTCGAGTCACAATTGTCTGAGAAAATCTCTTCTTGGTCTTTTAGACTATAATCTTTTAGACTATAAAAAGTATTTATGCCATACAAGTTTAGAATAGAAAAAAGACAATCACTGACCACTGCTCTGTGTTTGGAGTGACATCATAGCTGCTACCTAATTCATCAACAACATCTATTCTGCCTTTGGTTTTGTTGTACAAAGTTGCCATCTCTGGCTTCAGCTTGGTCAAGGTCTCTTGTCCATCTCACCATCATGGTACCATGTTGACACCAACCGTAGCACTTCATTTTTCTTTACCATACAGAAGGCCAATGTTATATGTCTGAAATCCAAAAATTGCACTACACAGTTTTCTCTTTTGAACTTGCATCATTTTACTGGGAATTTCTGCTTTGTTCTTGGGAACATTTCCTATGCTGTTAGCCAGAGTAACACCAACTGGACACTGGTAAAGCAATTGTCAAATGTCACACTGCAATTACTTTGGGAGACAGGAACAACAAGTCTGTCGACAGCATCATTAGACTTACTACTGCCAATAAGGACCAGGAGGCTGAGTTCAGGATAAAATTCTAAATTGAAAAGTGCAATATGTATTTCCTACCAAAAAAACAAGAAAATAAACCACTATGGACCACGCTGCTCCACTGGGTAAAAACTGCCTCAGGTGTGCTAACTGAAGCAAAGATTATTTTTGCTGTATAGTTTTGTGTGTGCGTTCATTGTAGTTTACATAGGAGTTTCTTTCTGTTGTTATATTTTTAGGCTTTGTAAGTAAAAAGCAGTTGATGTTGAAAATGTTGGTGCTTATTACAAACATTTAAGAATATTAACTCAGTATCTCATCTCAGTGATTTTTTTCCTGGTAAGCACACATTGTTCAACACAATAAAACCTACAAACTTAAAATTAGTGGTTCATCAATAGAAATAAGCAAGAGCATCAAGCCCCCTGCATGATCCTTCTTTCAACAAATACCGCTTGGCAACCTGAGATGAATGAAGCCTCCACAAGCGACTGGGGAAAGGAAAGCCGGCTGTCGAAGAGATTTTCCTTCTTCTACCTACTTGCCTGCCCTCACACATTTTGTGCTCCAGCGTTCAGTAACTACCGTCTGCTTTGGCCTGGCGCCTAGACCAAAGGGGGCTATCCACTTTGCTTCCTTCAAAGTCACTATCTGCTTCATTACCACAAAAATCCAGTGACTCTCAGGCATTTCTGCAACTGCAGTGGTCCACAAATACTTAACTAAGGAAGTTGTGCCCATCTTCTTCTTGTGGCTTATGGTTTTTTAACTAAAGAAAACTACCTTTATTGAAGAGCTTTCTTGGTTGTTGGTAATATGTGCAAAAGTTACAAAATATAATCTGGGTATCACTGCCTGGAAAAGCTTCAGATGGAAAGCACTGGATGGAGGATAGGGTTGGAGCAGCAGGTTTCTTTAGTACAGATCTGGTCCACCATGCAGTACTGGGTCTAAGGCTGTTCTGATTTGCATTTCCCAACTAGAGTAAATCAAATTTCAAACTCATGTTGTTCAATCATAAGATCCCTTTTGTTTCTTATTTTCAAGTTACACAGGATCAATCCAAATGTATCTGTGCAGGGGAAAACAGTTGGTAGTAATTAAAACACTTTGCTAGAACATTTAAAATTTAATCTCAGATGAATAATGCCCCTCCTTGTTCAAGCAGGAGCAATTTTCAATTAAAAATGTCCCCAAGAATGGCCCATCTCCTTGTATTTCCTCATCTTCTAGGTGAAAAGAGAAGGAAGGAAGTGTATTGTGTGGTCCTGCCAGGATCCCGCTAAGGAGTATTCACTCTCCTTCATAAATTCTTTTGGCACAGAATGAAAGAGTTAAAGGCTCTAACCTCCCCAGATTTCACCATATTTCAGCATTGGAGCCCTTGCACTAAGTGTTCCAAAATTACTAATCCCAGATGCTGGGAAAATGATGTCACACCCCAGTGACACCCGACCACAGCTATACACAGCAGATGAATTGATCCAACACTCCCAAGTTCACTACCAAGATCAGGACAGTAGCTCTCCACTGCTATCTCAAACAGCCCTGCCACCGTGAGGCTAGGACCCCTGATGCTTGATTATCAGGTTATAAGTTTTGAAAAACAGGTGCTTAACAATCAACGTGAACATATGTGTACTGTATCATAGGAATTAGGTTCAGGACACTGCCAACTAGTAAGTTAAAACTAGAAATAAATGAATAATCTGCCTCAAGAGTGCAAACTGCATTTTTAGGACTAAAATACTAAGTTCATTTTGGAAATAAAATGTTTCCAATCATTTCAAGTACAATATCTCAAACAATAGCAAGGCCTGTGAGGATTTGAATATGCGGGTTTTATTTTAAGTAAATTCAATATTCTTACATTATCCTATCCCAAATATCTGAGCATTTCAAAAGTCTAGACTCACATAAATAAAATAATGTTAGCAGGTCGGGGTACTTCAAGTTGGGTAAGACATGATTTTTAAGAAACTTGTCCTGTCCCTCTATTAATTAAAAAAAGAAAAAGAAATAAAGAGAGGATAGTATCTATAACAAAGTTCAAATGTAACAGTCACAGAACATGAGCACTAAGAGGTCTGAAACAAAACTATCATACTGGATTTTACAATGGAGTCTAAGAATGAAAGGCAATATTAACTTGATCCTACAGCGAACTCAACTTACATGCTCCTCTAAATGGCTGTTATGACAAATTCTCAGTGCTATTAACAACCCACCAAACTGGTCATGAAAATATATATTTCATAAATATAATTTATATTATGATCTATAATCATAAATATTCTGAGGTATTCTTTACATCAGTGTTACCAAATCAACACACTTGACTCTTTCATCCAGAAGGGATCATTTGCATGCCTGATATGCTATATTTCTGTCTACTTAAGAGTACTTTTGCCTGACCAATTTCCCCTAGCAGCTATTAGGCCAGGTTAATGCTCCTCCTCGTACAGTGTCTGCCTCCAAATTGCTTTCTTTCCACTCTGAAGCAAGCAAGGTTTGCCCTCAAGCGGTTATTGCATCACGCCACCCTTGGTAAGGCTTGCCCTGATAATCTGTGCTGTGCAACCTTTCACTAACTCAGGCCAATAATTTTAGAATTTTCTTTCTATATACTCTACATATGGCCAACTAGAACATTCTGTTGCCTCATACCTCCACATGAAGAATCTAGCCATCTCCTATAGCTCCACTGCCACCACCCTGACCAACCCACAGGCGTCTTGCATCCACATTGCTGTAATAAAATCCTCTCTTGTCCTCCCCACTACAGCCTTCAGTCCCTTTTCTATGCAGCCACAGGGCAAAGGTGAAGACGTAAATCTGACTCTTCTGCCTACATCCTCTAATATTTCTTTTCTTGGAATAAAAGCAAAAGTTCTTGAAATTCAACAAGGCCTCACAATGATCCACCCTCCTATCCCCCTTATTTACCCAAAATATATCTCCAAACTCTGAGCTCCTGTATCCAGGAACATTCAGAAACACGCCAGTCATTTAATGGGCTAGACGCTGTCTCAGGACCCTCGCGCTTGACTGCTCCTTTGTGAAGCACACTCTGCCCGTATGCCATTTACAACCCTCCCATCTTCATACCACTCAGATGTCACCTCCTCCTGGGCTTCCCCTGACTCCTGGCTCACGTCTTTCTCTATGTTCCTTATTTTTATTCCCTTTTATTTTTTAATCCAATAGTCCTTACCACCATCTGAGATACCACATATTTTGCTTTGGTCTTGAAAACTGCCCTCCACTGGAAGCTCTGACAGACTTGGATATTTGTCTCTTTGCTTTTATTACTGTACTCCAGGGCCACGAATGGAGCTTGGCACTAAGTACGCTCATGGTAAACATTGGAATGACTGAATGATGACAGGTTGGAAGGAACAAAGGAAGGAGTGAAGGAAGCATGGCCTCTCTTCCTGATGTTAATTCCAGTTGACATCTTCTTGTGTGGGGAGAAGAGGGGCCAGTGAGCCAATACCAAAATTAGTCCCAATTATCCAGCCTAACATTCAAGTGAAAATATTTCACTAAGGTAATCACAGTCTTTGAATGAATGCTTCTCCTCATCCGTGTAATCAGTACAAAAGTTTCTTACACAGAGACGCCCACCACTGTGGCTTTCACATGTGGAAACACGATCTTGAGCATCACTGATACCACAGAACTTAGAAGAGACAGCGGCTAGTGATAATAGGAGGAATTTTAGAGTAAATCCTCCAAAACTTCATCAAGTAACATTCTTTTCAGGCTTTTTCTCTCTCTGGGTTTCTCTCCCTCCTTCCCACTTCCCTCAACTTCAATCTCGCTTGCCTTCCTGCTCTTGCTCTGTGTGTGTGTACCCTCGTGCTGGTGCTACACATAGTCACCATAATTTTCAGCCAGCACACTCTTTTTACAGTTAAGAACCATGGAGGAAAAGAGAGTCATACACCATTTTTTAAGTCTCTGATACCATCAGTAGTATTTAGAAATACACTAGAAATTCAGAGAGAGCCTGTATCTAGAATGCCTGTGTAGAAATCACAGCCCTACCACTTGCTGACTGAGAGTCTTTCTCTTCTCTGTGATTGGTTTTCATTCATAAATTGAGGATAATAACATCACCTGCTTCACAAGAGTGGTTGCAGGCACGTGCAAAAATGACCAAGAGTGTTAACTTTTATAATCAGCAATTGTATACATTTAAATTTGAAACCATAAAACATAGCACTAACAAAGTGTTACAGATAATCTATGTTAACATCCCAAAAATCCAGAAATTTCTTCCACAACTTAATTCATAAGGAGTCCAAACTATCATTAATTTTAAAGATAAGAGTTTTCTCCTAAGATTCCCTTTTTCCTCAAATTAGCTTGTTATTTTCCAACAGCAAAAGAAAGAAAGAAAGAAAGAAAGAAAGAAAGAAAGAAAGAAAGAAAGAAAGAAAGAAAATTCTTTTGTAATCCATGCCAAAAAAGTAAACAAAGTTCCTACAGGAAGTTAGATTGTATATCTTCTTTTTTTTGTCTTTTTGAGACAGGGTCTTGCCATGCAGTTCAGGCTGGCCTTGAGCTCACTTTTGTAGCCCAGCTGGTCTTGAACTCACACCAATCCTCCTGTCTCAGCCTCCCAAGTGCTAGGATTACAGCTATGCGCTACCATGCCTAGCCCCAGGAAGTTAGATTGTAAGAAGCTCTTTTCCTCTTCTCTTCTCTTGTGTTCCCTTCTCTTGTGTTCTCTTCTCTTCTCGCCTCGCCTCGCCTCACCTCACCTCACCTCACCTCACCTCACCTCACCTCACCTCACCTCATTTCATCTCATCTCTGCATGTTCAGAATTGAATTCATGACCTCTTGTTTGCCAGACCTCTTGTATACCACTGAGCTATCTCCCCTGCCCCAGGGAGCTGGAAATCATGTATTTTTTTTCATTGTAACCTCTAAACTATATAATTTATTTTTAAACCATGTTAAGAACCTTAGTAAAAACTGTTTAATTGAAAAGCATTTCCATTGGCCTTTGATGAGAAGTGCTATAGGGAAAGTAAAGGTCTTGCATTCATGTTTGACCTGCCTGGAAGACACTAAGTGACCTTGAGCATGACGTGGCACTGCCGCCTTGCTGCCAAAAGGTAATATGCCCTCAGCATTTTATGATTTTATCTGCTGTCTCACTGCAGTAAGCTTTGGGGAATTGCTGTGGTGACATTTCTAAAATGCATCCTGTAAGAACAGGACATGTGGGCCTTGATAAGGAAAAGCATAAAATGTCAAACATTTCTTCCTCTTCTCCAGCACTTTCAGAGCCTCCCTTTACTCGATGGATAAAAAAAAGCAGGAAAACATCAAGGAAGGATCCAGTATGGGACACTGGACAAGCACGACTCTGGTTACCCAAGGGGCTTCTGTTTTTCCAAAGATAACAGTCCAAAGGCATCCCATAGAAAAAGAACATCTTTTTTAAAACCTATTCCTTCACATAGGTTGGCTCCAGGACACACGCTGAGACTCGTACAAGTGCTCTCCACTCAGCTTTGAGCTCTCCTTACATGCACGTCCCCAAGGAGTCCAGGTCAATGACCTCAGAAATCAGCCAGGGATTGGACAGAACAGACACAGCATTATAGGGGGCAGCGCCCTGAGCTGCAGGCAGCTCTTCCTCCAGGTTCACAGAGCTCTTTCTAGGGGAGGATCTTTAAGATTGCAGAAATTTACACACAAACAAATAAATGATATATTTCATGTAGTGAGTGCAAGGAAGGTAAAAAATAACCATATTCACAGCTTCAGTATACTCCAAAGTGTGTTCCTTCTTCCCATAAAAATATAATAAAAAAGCCCAAATGTGGAACAATGTCATAAAAATATAAGTTCAGTCTTAGGTTTTATTTTTTGCTGAGTCTGTAATGAAAGACTTATGAGCCTCCCTTTACTCAATGGATAAAAAAGGCAGGAAAACATCAGGGAAGGATTCAGTATGGGACACTGGATCCATAGTGGATCCAGTTTATCGTGATGGACTAATCTATGTGTGACTTAAAACGATGTACGGGATCTTTTTTTCTATAATGAAACTCTAGATAATCAACTTTTCTTTAAATTAAGGTGTATTTGACATTAAAGTTTACAAACTAGGTTTTAATAAAAATATACTACCTCGTGTGTATTTTCTCCACTACAAGGCTACAAGTGATGAAAAGACTGAACAAACTAAGGCCCACTTGCTTCTCAAATTTCTAATTCTAAATGACTTCGCATTTCAATGAAAACCATTTCCTCACCCTTCCAACACCATGCACTACCTTTTAATATCTCAATGAATATAATAAACAGGTTTTACAATTCTATATTCTATATGCTAGGTGAGGAAAACACTTAACATAAAGACTTTAAAAAGTGGGGAGGGAAGAGGCAATTTCTGAGCAACCCCTGCAAATTTCATGTTCATAAAGGAACCAGACACTAGAAAACCTAGTGTGTGGGGTGGGGTGGGGGGAGAAACACTGCCCACACTGAATGCAGTTTTTGAGGATATTACAAAAATAAACAAATGACTATGGATAAACTTTCTTACGGTAACTAATAGCCCACTGAACAGGCTTGTGTTTGCACGGATGAAATCAGAACCTATGAAAAAGACATGGAGTTTGGAATATACAACCTGTTTGGTAGACATTTTCATATGAAAAACATTACTGAGTAGCAAGCAAGCAGAGGCAAGAACTGCTAGATGTATAGATTATCCAAACATGTGCAAAAAGTCACCATAAAACCATTTTCCAAAGTGCCTTGGATTCATGGAGGTTAGTTCCAGATTTTTAAAGAATGTTCTTACACTTTATACCCATGCCTAGAAAATAGTTTAACTCTCAGAAAACATAAAATATCTAAGGAAGATAGCAGCTTCTAGATCTCTTTTTAACCTCTGCACACCAGGATTCTTCCCTGATAAAGTCATACCTTGTCACCATCTTCCCTTGTTTGCCACTCAGAGTCCACAGGACTACATCCAGAGCGCTGCTCACTCACACAGAATGATGCTTAAGAAACCACACCACTACAGACACCTCAGCCTTTCAAGTTTCTGAACCAGTTTGTTCTCCTTACAGACAGAATATAATTCAAAGCTGTTACCACATTCAACTTCTAAGAGCAGCTAATATAATTTTTTATTTCTCTTCATTCAGAAAGCAGAAAGAGGGTCAGCCAAATAGCTCAGTGGATTAAAGCACCTACAAGCAGGCACAGGGGTCAGGGGTCTGATCCCATGCCTGTGCTGCTGGCCCTGCCCCCAGGGCACTGAGACAGCAATTGATACTGGGCATGGTGAGGCATGCACCTGTAACCCTAGCTCCTGGGCGGCTGTAAACAGGTGAATCACTACAAGTTCAATCTAGTAGTGAGACGCTGAATACCCTGTAGACCATATATATATGAAAGAAAGCAGAAATGGGAGGGATACTCTGAATTTCAATAACACTGGCTGAAAACCCAAACTGTACGGTTCAGATATCCTCTAGTTGTACTGAAACTCCATTGTCCCCTCCCATGTCATGCCCCAGCTCCTTACGAAAGGATAGCTCGTGTACTCTATTTCCTCTTCCGTTTGACTGCAGTGAAACATGCTCAAGGTGATGGAGGAAAAACAAAAGCAAAACTTCCTAGAGCTGGCTGGCATTGTCCCTCCTCTCTCTCTCTCTCTCTCTCTCTCTCTCTCTCTCTCTCTCTCTCTCTCTCTGCTCTTGTTGGATGTTTCAAAGAACTCTAAAGCCTACAGATTTAGTCCACTTCCTATGAAATTCAAGAAAAAAAAAAAAGGACAACTAAGATGGTGCACTTAATATAAGAGGTCTTAGGTACTTAACAGTAAGCACTCATTGAATAGCGCTTTGCTGAAGAAGAAAGTGAAACAAGACACACCAAGGTATCTTCTGTCTGGGTTTCCTCAGCAAATCAGCCACCAGCAGAACTTGGTTTCCTATGAATCTGTCAGCGCAGGCCACCAGAACTAAAACTGGGGGGGGGGGGGGGGGGGGGGGGGGGGGGGTTTAAGCAACAGAAGTTCTGCGGGCGTGGAGGTCCAACACCAAGGTGCAGGCAGCCTGAATTGCTTACACAGGCACTCTTCTGGTTGAAGATGGCTGCACTACAGCTGTTTCAGCCATGGATCAGTGCTGGTGGACCTTTCAGAGCTTTTACAATACAGCCTGCTGCACCATACATGCCACAGGTTCACTACCACTGCATCTCATGATGGGGTGAGGGCAGGGAGAGACGGGGTGGGGGCAGGGAAAGATTGTAGTCTCTCTAAATCTTAGAAAGGCAGCAATCCTCTCTCAGGAGCCCCTTCACCCATGAATTCATGTAAACCTAGTTATCTCTAAAAGCTCCACTTCGCAAGACCATTGCACTGGGAGTTAGGTGTTAACATATGAATTTAACACAATCTATTAGTTCTGAAACAAAATTCAAGCAGCTGGGCTCCAAACCTGCTCTCTGAATTGTTGTTACAATTCCATAGGAAAGCAGAAGGAAAACCCAAGGACACTAGAGGAACGCAAAGAAAAACTAGCATGCTGAGTGCCTGACACAGTGAAATATGGCTGTAATCCCAGTGCTCTGGAAGACTGACGTAGAAGGATTGAAGATTCAAGCGCAGTTGGGCAATATAGTGAGACACTGTCTCAAAATTTTAAAAAAGGCTCAGGGCCAAACATAAGAACATGCTAAAAAACAAAACCTGAAAGCAGCATCCTTGAGGTCTATTATCATGGAAACCCTTTTCGTTTCCTATCAGCTCTCTGAGCATCTGCTGACCCAGAAAGCAGCTTATTTTGCATTCATTTTCCATGTACTCACAACTTGCCTTAGTTCACTGGTAAACTTAGTGAAGGTTCCTTTTTCTGTCAGTATTTCAGGAGCCTTTGCTTGGTTCTGAACAAGCAATTTCATTTATAATTTTCTTAAGTGTTTCCTTATTTGATTCACATACAGGAAAACAATTCACAACTTTTCTCTAACAGTCAATAAATTATCAAGAGTTTGACTAACACAAATAAATGGAATTTCCTAAATTTAGATCTCCTAATGTTTTAATAACTCCAAAACACGAAACAAATGCCAACCAAAAGTATCACGTCATCTTACCAGTTTTGGTTTTGCATATGCTCATTTTATTAGCTAGCATGTGTCCCTGTCTTCACAAGCTAACCTAAAGCACAGAGCACACGGGGCTGAACTAGGAGTCTGAGGAACCGATCACCCGTTCTGGCCCTACCTAGCTAATCTCCTAGGCCAACTAACCCCAAATCCTTATCCCTTCCACTCTAAAGTGGTATTAACTCTCCTTCCCCGCACTATTTTACACAGTGATCAGTAGTAATGACAAAAGGATGAGGGAGAAAGAAAGAAGAAAAATTCAAACCAACAGTTCATTTCATCTCACTGTATCATAATGAAATGATCTGTTGTGAATGATCTTACAATATGTATTGTGCTTACTGTCAGCAACTCTCAGTTTAATACTTGTTGTCTTAAGTAACTCCTTCCCTAGACAAGTGTCAGGATAACGATGCTAGTTCCAAGGTCCTATGGAACAGAGTAAGACAATAGTGGGAGGAGCTCGGGACCTCACTGTTGCTGAGGATGGCTGTGGTTCACTTTGGGGGAGCTCTGGCCCTTGCTTCCTGGCTCCAGATCGCATCCCTTGGCCTGCTGGCACATATCCTTCACTCTGCTGGCACAGACTTTCTAGCTTCCACCTCTGACCTTTGGGCCTTCTCAGCACAGGTCCTTGAAACAGTCCTTCATGAGACATTGTGGTGGCCTCTAAGTCTTCAGCTGAACTCATTCAGGACACTGCCATGGGATCCAGGACTCAGCTGGATTCTTTGGGTCTTTAGTGTGTGGACAGATCTCCTGCACTCTTTGTACTTGACTCTTGCGGGTGATGACTATAAAATGATCCTAGAAACTATGTGTCCTTTATTGAAGTGTTTCCTTTCTAGGTCCTGACCTCAGGGAGATCTCTTAGAGATGTTCCATCCATCTCTTCTTTGCATAGTCATAGGAATCAATAGTGATAGATTAAATTAGATTAGATTATCGCTTCTCGGCCTTTTGGCTAAGATCAAGTGTAGATTAGATTAGATTAGATTAGATTAGATTAGATTAGATTAGATTAGATAATGAAAATCTACTAAAGGTTACAGACTGGATCATCAGGAAGCTGCCTCAAGCTTAGGACCTAAACAGTGCTGTATCCACACACAGGCTGAGTTGGGTTTCTGTATACTTTCTCCAAACTTGAAAAAAAAGATTCCTACCTCAGTGATGTGTGTGCATCCTTTTGGAGCAAACCTTTCAGATAAAGCTGTGGTTGTGGGTACCCATAAAGACAGAGGACCAAGAACCTCAACTTTGCCAACTAGGTTTTTCAAACAGTTTCATTCTTAGTGATCAATAAATATCTGTTTAGTAAATATGGATGTTAGGAGCAAGGATTAGATCTGAAACTTGCTTCAGTTTGATCTGGTAGGCTAGTGACCATTCATATTGAGGTACCTGTGAAATTTCCAAATTCTTTATTGCTACTAGCACCAAAGTACCTCATTTGGGATAAAATATGGATGCTCAGTGTAGGAGATAAAACTGAACCTCACAGAATTTAAAATTCTTTAGTAGCCCCTATTATCTGGAAAAAAAAAAAAATGGATTCACAATCTGTGAGTATCACATCGATCCTTGACATGTGGGTTGGATTCTGCATGAAAATTCCAATCCATTTCCCAAAACTAAACTCCCATTACAAAGCTGTAGGACATACACATAAAAACAATTTAGTCAAGTAAGATGCTCTATCAATGAATCAATCCTTCCACTTGTAACAACTAAAAGTGCTAGATGTGACTCAAAATTACCATAAAGACACCGAAGAGATGACAACACAGTAAGAAAACATCATGCCCCATAAGAGGAAAGAAGAGAACTGAAAGGAGCAATTCGGCTCAGTCATGCTTTTGTCCACAGGCTGTGTGTAAAGCTGAACTTCCTATCAACAGTTTCATGGGACCACGGGTGAAATATGAAAACTTCATATTCCTGGAAACTAATCATGCAGCTGAAGAGCATTTAGTATCTCCTGAAGAGTCTTCAGAGATTGGCTTAAGATGATCTTCAACCTATATGGCCCCCAGATCCTAGCACTGAAAAAGCCAAGTTCCTTCTAGAAGCCACTTTAAACTAGTTTTTGGTTTTGTTTTTTTTTTTTCTGGCTTAGCCCACCCTGAAGGCGGGGCAAATGCAGTATGTGTTGCCAAGGATCCAAATAGTAGTCCCCTGTGCCTGCCTAATCTTGCCTAAACAGGCACTTTAGACCGCTGAGCTATCTCACCAGCCCCTAAACTAGATTTCAGCTAGATTCTTCACTCAAGAAGTGCAGAAGAGTTGAACCCTTGACACCTGAAACCCAAGTTTTATCATGTAATTTGCCAGGAAGTGTTAAAAAAAAAGAAAAAAAAAGAGCACAAGTAGCAGATATGGGAGCGGCACCCTTTGGATAATTAATTGTGTGTATGTAACAGTTACACTGAAGGTGAGACTGCTGGAATATGACAGGGAATCTACCTTACCTGACCCACACCGGGCCCATCAATGACCCAGTGGGCAGAGTGAAACTGTAGCACGCAACTGCTGGAATAACTGAGGAGAACAATGTGCGCACTTGGTTTTAGAGACAACAGTGGTGGTCACAGGAAAAGCAGGCCCTTGGGGAAATGGCACAGAATAGGTCCACTTAACAAAGAGGCCCCTGCGCAAGTTCAGCCTGTTCTGTTCATGACAGGCATGATGTTGAGACAGATACTGGTCCACTGTGTTGCTCTTCTATAAAATGACACTGGAGGTCTGTGTGAATTCTGTGGCTGCTCCTACAGCTCAAACCAATGAGGTTTATGCTTCCGTGGGTTTCTCCATGAGGCATAGCCTGAGAGAAGCAAAGTGTACTCTGGAGGCCACACGTGATCCCTGCATGGAAATCAGGGCTCCAGACAACACACTGAGACAGAGCAGGGCTTCACACACAGAAATCACAACTGCTTGCTTCTGCAGACTTTGAAGGCAGCTGTTTTGAAGAAAATGGTGCACGGAGTTTCAAAGGGACTCGGGCCATCATTTCCCATCCTAATAGGATCAAGTCTATGCATAATTCTGAGTGACCCTCTAGCGTCTGACATTCACGCCACGTTCTTGTTCACATTGCATGTTAAGCAAGCAAATTTTCAATGAACTTTCGCTGGCTGTACCACAGACACAGCTGTCAGGCGGACTCCTTTGTTCATAAGGTTCTCATTATTGGCTCAAGCCGAGCTGAATATTTGACTGAGGGAAAGGACCATATCATTATTTTCAGATTTCATTCTATGACTTAACTAGGCTACATCTGCCAGTGTTAGAAACACCAAGTACTGCTTGGCGCCAGCCTTGGCATTCTCTTCTATGACGATGACCCAAAACTTTTCAGTGTGAGCAAGTCTCCTCACCATCAAAACAATTTAATAAAAACTTACATTGTGATTAAGAGTTACTCATCAACTGACGGGGCATACCAGTCTTGTGCTATTTATGAAATATTCCACACAATATTTCGGGCCTAACAAATAGGATCCACGTTCATAAAGGGGGAAGTTAGAAAGCCAGTTAAATGTTCTCATGATTTATAAGGTCTGTATTATACTTGAAACCATATTTCTTTAATAGGTAGACTGGCATTCCATTGGATAACTCAATCTGCTTTAAATCTATTCTAAAGCTTTAGGCATCTTAAGGGACATTCAGAATATAAATTTAATTCCACTATGCACCTTTGAGCAGTATTTCTGCACATAGATATGCTGAGAGGAAATGGTACAGGAATTTCTGTCAAGTGTAGAGTGCAATTCCAAGTATTAAAATCTTGATACTAAATCCACTCAGAAAATGTTAGAAACCACCCTAAATGCATCATGAAGTCTATTTAAAAATATAAGCTAAAACAACCACATTAAAAAAAATAATGATAGCTTACAATGCTAGTGTATCCACGCACCAGAACACCATCAATAATTTTTTTTTTTAAATGTATTTGTTAAAGGGTCTCACTACACAGCTCCAACTCCTGGTGATCCTCCTATTTTCACTCTCCCTAGTGCTGGGATTACAGGCATGTGCCACCACATCTGGTCTTGGTGGCTGGCTCAGTGCACCCAGGGATAGGCCAGCATGGCATGTGGTGCTGGGGATCAAACTCTTGTCCCTGTGCTTGCTTAAGCAGGAGCTTAGTCCATTGAACTATCTCACTGGACCACACCATCAATAATGAAACTTAGTGAAAATAATCTGAAATCATCTTTAGTGGTCATCAGAAAAAAGATACTTCATTTCCTCCATAGCAGAAAAGCTCAAAGGCTTGTACTCTATGGTTATCCCAAGTAACTGGAAGAAGTTTTACACCCTAAAGAGTTAAACATAAAAAGGTGCATTAGTTTTTCAATATCTTGGAACATGAGAACTAAAAGAATGCTTTAAAGGCATCTGAGACAAATGGCCCTTCAGCC
Source organism: Capromys pilorides (assembly GCA_004027915.1). Lineage (NCBI taxonomy): Eukaryota > Metazoa > Chordata > Mammalia > Rodentia > Capromyidae > Capromys > Capromys pilorides. The sequence goes on from PVKN010004679.1 coordinate 14,979, forward strand.
ACTTGAAGCCATGTTTTCAGACCATTACTAAATGTGGTGATCTATTCGCCTTTGATATCTTTGACCAAAAGAATAATCTTAAGCCAACAATTGAGACAGGCTTCGCTGTAGCTCTCATTCTGTAACTCTCAAACCAATCACTTTAGATTACTATCTCTTCTTTATATTAGTTCATCAAACACCTGAAATGAAAGGCTTATTTTTTTTCTTCCATGGAGAACCTGATCGCATTGCTTTCTATGGCTGAGCTACCCCACTGTCTAACTCATGCTAGTATTTATCAATAACTCTTTGAGTGGAATAGCCATAAGTAAACAACTTTAAAGTTACAGAGCACATTAGAATTACTATAGCTTATGATATAAAATTTAAAGATTTATAGCAAATTAAATGTATCTGCGGTGGAAATAATGCACAACCATGTTTCTCCCATAGTTTATATGTTGCAATTCTGACTGCCTGCATAATAGTAGTAAGAGGGCCGGCCAGATGGCTCAGCAGATTAAAGTGTCTGCTTAGGCAGGTGCAGGGGCTGGGGTTCACTCCCCGGGGTGACATGCTGTGCTAGCCCTGCCCCTGGGGCACACTGAGATAGCAAATGAGATGGGGCCTGGTGGCACATGCTTGTAATCCCAGGGCTTGGGAGGCTGAAAACAGAATCACTACAAGTCCGATCTGTGTAGTGAGACCCTGTAGACCCATACGAAATACATCTTAAAAAAAGAAAAGAAAAATAAGTTCTTAACAAGGTACATTATGAAAGAAAAGTCAAATCAATAGTAGCCTTTTAGAAACAAGGGCAAAAGAAAGTTTGGTAACATGGAAAATATGCTAATCTCAGTATAAACAGATAAGTTTGAAATGCTTTTACCAGCAAATATAATGTCCTTCTGTGCAAATTCTAACAGTCAAAAGGTGAATTTTTATTTTCTACTTACCATGTTGTATGTCTTTCATATCTAAGTGAAGACTAGACATTAATATTCCAACTGCTTGTGATCTTTTGTTGCTTAATAACTTGACAACCTGCTCCAGAAATAAAAAGGGGGAAATGTTAACTTTAAATCCCACATACACAAAATTTTCTTAAAATTCTAAAGCAAAAATATAAGAGAAAATACCTATGTCATTACTTAAAGTATTCAAAATACTTTTTGTAAAGTTTAAAAAGAGCTTTGGATCATCTAAAATAATCTTAAAGTTCTACTATCTTTTTCCCAGTATTGGCCATCGATCTCCAGGACATGTGTTTTATGTCTTATAAGAATCATATCTGTCAACCAGTAAAATTTCTAATAGGCTAGGAAGTCAGTCTAGGCTCTGTGAAATAACAATTACACGTCTGATCATTTGCAGCCCATGACTTGAAAAGTATCTTGGAACACAGACCTCTGAAAACTTGGTCAATGAGCGAAGGGAAACATTAAAGTATGCACACAGGAGATCGAGTCAGATCAGTGATACCATAAAGGAGAAAATGTGCTTTTCTGTGGCTCATTCCGAAGGCTTGCTATTTTACTGGCAGTTCCCCTTGCTGTGCATGTGAACCACACTTGGTGGACAATGTTCCAGTTAATTAATAGAAGAATACAATCATCAAACTGAACAGACTGCATCAGCTCAATCTCAAGTCTGGCTGTCCCAAGAGTCCACAGCAGCCAGCGTGCACCCCCCAGGAAGGTTTCTCAGGACCAAGCTGAGTGCGCTGCCCCAGAACAAAGTCACGTTTAGACCATGTTCTCCAGATGCCAACACACCACCAATAAATCCTGTTTATGCAACTCTTGTCCCAGGTCCTGATCTTGGAGGGACAGTGACTTCTACTTACTCTCTGTTTTGTTTTAAATCTATTTAGAAAAACATTGGAGGAAAAGGAAAGAAAAGTGGTTATGGTCAAATTACCAGAAATGACAGCTGCTGTAACAACTATCACCTTTGTTGACCTTGTCTTCCATTTTTGGTTTAAGCTGGGTCAACCGGGACATTAAAGAAATAATCATACCCAGCTGTCACACAAAGCCACAGGGTAAAATAATATTCTTAATAGCAATAATACCATCGAAGTCCCCGGCAGGAATGAGGAATAAGACAAAACACTTTTAGAAGGACCAGCCACAAAACCTGCCCTGCTCTTTCTGAAAGTTTCCAGGGGTGAAGGACAAGACCTCAGAAGAGGTGCTGCTAAGTCCACGGGGGAGAAATGATGTATTAATTTTGGTTCTAAATTTTCTCCCTAAACGTTTTACTAAATTTTACTTAGAAAACTGAGCTTACAATTTGACTATGCACCAGTTAGGAAACCATTTCTAACACTAGCATTGACTTGTCCAGAACTAAAAAAAAAAAAAAAGAACAACAGGGATCTAAATCCATGAACTCAGAAGGCTCATATGCTCTGTCCTGAAAGACAGCTTTTCTAGCTTCAGATAAATGCAATCTGGGTCCCATCTGCGCTGCTTGACAAAACTGCCTTTACTATGTTTCCTATCAATTTTTTGGTCCAAAATGCCATGAGCACATTTGAGTGCATATATCATCTGGCTTCCTTGAGTGCTGACAGGTGGGTCACACCCTCCTAGAAACTTTCCCTCCAGAGGCCCTGCCAGTGCTTCTCAGTCCTGTGGAAAGTGAAGCATTCTCTATTCACCTTACATTTAGCATCTCCCAGAGCCCTATTTTCTGCATCTTTCTCTCTTTATAACTTCTAATTTCTCCCGTATGAACACATAGGCTTGCATCTTCAACTCAGCAGTCTCCAGCTCTTCTAAAAGTCATCTCCACTCACATTACCCACATCAATCTTTATTTGATGTGTCTAAGACCAAACTCTTACCAGTCCCACCTGAAAGCACCCAGCTGGCTTCTCCTCTTTTATTCCGTATGTTGAGGTAAAGGTACTACCACTCTCTATCCACACAGCAAAGCCAAAAACCCAGAAATCAATCTAGACTCTTGCCTCCCTTTCACTGTACTCTTCTCACATCAAGTCAATGCTAACTCGTCTGTATCTGTAAAAAACCATCACTCCTCCTCCTCCCCCTCTCACCAGACTTGAATTTTCCATGATATAACTTGCATAGATAAATGAGAAAGATTTCTCATTCATTTCCTAAAAATCTAGTCTGGAGATTCTCAAACTGTGTTCACTGGTCTAGAAGACTCTGTCATCGCCATCCAGAAAATTACCGAAGATTCAATTCCTCAGGCCCTGTTCTCATGCCTTTGCGTCAATAAATACGCAGGTAGCAGACATCAGTTTGCTCATAAAAGCCCATGACGCGGTTCTAGAAGCCCTGCTCCAGGCTTATCACTTCTTGTCCATTTTCCAAACTTACATCCAAATATCCTGAGACTTTCAATATTTCATACTATTTCTTGATGTTTAACTTTTACTTTTTAAAATATGGGTGGTTTATATTTCAGGGCTATGTCCTTTAAAGAATCATATAAAAGGCTTCACATGTCACACAAGCCGGGTGCTTTTTCTACTATAATTTAAACACACTTGTTTATAAAGTCTATTTAATATTTCCATATCTAAGAGAATCGGAAGGAGGGATAATTATCCATCACCTAACAGATATCCTATATGCAGGAGAGGGCAGAAGTCTAATGAAGAAATGGGTGGCACAACTCCACAGCACAATTCTACCTTTGTGTAATGAGCCTTTTGCCCAGTGCCCTGGATCACAACTGGAAGCTATGAAACTAGAACATTTGAGAAGTGCAGTTAGCACAGATACAGTGGAAAAGAAAGAATAGGCTCTTCTAAAATTAGATACCAAGTCGCTCAGCCAAAAAAGTAGAAAATACAGAATTAATGAATTTGAAATCTATATGATTAGACTAGAAAAAAATATTTTAAAACTTCCTAAAATCCTCTTAAGGAGGTGGTCCTGGACTTCCCTGAGAGGCATGAATGTGCAGGGATTACAAACACGAACGCTACAAAGCAAAGCAGAATTGCTCAAACTACGTCTACTGAATTCCCTGGGACCTTTTACTACACGGAGCTGAAGCTTTGTGTCTAACAAGCTCCCAGATGTCAGCAGTGCTCTCTTGCCCAGAATGCAGGGCCCGCGCTTCTTCAACTTCCTTCCTAACGCATTTGGGAAAAGCTGCTTCAGTGCACTGAGGCCTTGGACCCATCACTGCAAGGAGCTGCAGTGGGCAGTCGGTGTGATCCCGAACCAGGTACTCTTAGCAGTTGCCTAGTGCATAGGGTGTTCACAGCAACACACGGTAGCAATCAGAAGTTAAAAGCAAAAGCACGTTCAGAAGTTATGACATTAAATTGATTTGCTCAATCCTTTGTGACACTCGTGTGCATACTGCACTGAGAAAGAAAAGTGACCTATCCACAGCCACCTTTAACTCTTCAAGGGTGTGACTGTATGACAGCTTTCCTTCTTCGCATGTAATTCTTTAAAAAAAAAAAAATGAGGCTCTACTTGGCTCAGAGTAGCTTTTCAATGGTTAGGAGTGACTTCTCTATTTAAATTCTTTCCCTGGCATTCTACGTCACCAGTGAGACACTTGCTCTGAGCAGGATCACAGTTGGCCATGGAAAAGAACAAAACCAAGATGCTCATGCTTTAGGCCCCAGTCACCACTTTTAGGACCTTAACATAGTTGGCATCATTTGGCTCTGGAGTTACAAATATGTTTAAAATTACCATTAACTAATTTTTGGTATGAGTGATCGCTGTACTAGGAAGATATCCTCATTCTACTTTCACTGCCCATATCTTTTTAAATTTCACTTAATTTATATATGAAGCCAGTACCAATAAGTTATGATAGAAGAACAATGACTAAACCAGCAAGGATAAGAGAAATATATGCACAAGTATTTTTGGGATCATTTAATATTAATTCATATTTCAGTGCTGCAATAAATCCTTGTTACTTGGCTGACTATAGAGCGAAATTTCTTTGCCCTCTCCTCCACCCCCTGGAACCAGGGATTGAACTCAGGACCCTGAGCTTGCCAGGCAATAGCTTGTTCTACTGAGCTATCTCACCAATCCTCAAAATTTCTGATAATAGTCTCAGCAATTAACAAGTATCCTGAAGTTTACTGCACTTTCTAGAAACACTAAAAATGTCTCATTTCCACCTATTTGAATTTCCCTAGCCTTCAACTGCTATTTTGTGAAGATGCACAATAAGTGATAGAGAGAGGCTTATTCTCCATTTCTCTCCTCCTGAAGGCTCTTTTAGCCTGACAAAGGGAGGCAGTGGAGGCATAGGTGTGTTCGAACAGAGACACATCGTCCCATGGTTCAGGCTGTGACATACGCAGTGCATGGAGCAATGGCAGAGCCAGCCAGCTCTCTTTCCCTAGGCCTAGAGACCCTGTGTGAGAGCTACCAGTCCCTTCTGATGTCCAGACCCCGATATCCTAGTATCCTAAATCTCTTTGATCCTGTGTCGTGATCTGTAAAATGCAGGGAATGCACCACAGAAAGAACCACGTGGAGATGGAGGCAGTTGAAAATCAAGGTCATCTACTCAGAATGTGGATGGTGGGCTGCCACCAGCCCACCAGCCCTGCCACTTGTCCACAAGAGGATAAATGTGAACAGAAACGGAGCAAATGTTGGGAATTTGATAATAACCTGGTAGAGTAGTGTCTTCACCACTCAATCTAGACTTGTAAGTTTTTGTTTTGGAGGTTTTATTCCTAATATTATTTTTCTAGTAGTTTATATTATCTAACACACTATATGTACATAGCATATTATATATTACTCCATAGGATATGATATATGCATAACATATTATATAGATCATAGAATATGTATTACTTTGGATATTAGTGTATGACACTATCAGAAGGAGATGGAGAGTGGGCCTTCTTTAAACAGCTCTTTGCTGGTGGAATCTGAGAGGCACTCAGGCCACGCACCTCCTCAGCCATCAAGGAGAGCACCGGAAGCAGGGCCAGAACAATAACGGAAGTCTTCACCCCAAAGCCACTCGTGATTCCCAAGCTTCTTCAGCACTTTAAGAGTAAGGAAAGAAGAACGGCACATGAGCTGCATCTCCTCAGAGTTCCCTGGAGGAGGGATCACTCTGCTTCGCTGCCGCAGCCCCATAGCAGCCCGCAAGTCCCTGATTCACAGCCACCCCTTTAAATGAGTCAGGAAAAAACTAGTGAGGAAACTAAAACAAGCACTGGATCGCCTAAAGAAAGCATAAAAGGTGAAGAAAATGCACCTTCACTTTGCTCTTCATGCAACTATCTCTCAATATGTTTATCTATTTTTTTTATTAATGGGCACTGAGGATTAAACTCAGGGCTCCACACATGCTCACCATGTGCTCTCCCCCTGAACTCCACAGAGGTGCACTGTGAACTCAATAATATAAGTACAGTCAAGAAGGGCCAGGTAATACTGAAAGCAAAGTACTACAGAGAAGAAAAACACACCTTTATTTCCCACTCCTTCACTGCACCTCCCAACAGTGATTAAAAAGTTAAAATAATGCTAGCATTCCACAGAAGCCTTTGGAACAGTGCCTCATGTGAGGTATAATAAAAATAGGAGGAAATCCTTAGTGGCAGACCTGTAAGCAGAAGATTAATGTCGACATTAAAATGAAAAAGAGGACAAGACTCCTCCTCAATTTTCTAGAACTGAGTCGTCCAACAAAGAACTAGCCACATGTGGCTAATTGGGCGTTTGAAATAAACACAGACTTCAAAGATTCTGGCTGTATTTAAGGGACACCAAATACCTCATTAATTTTCTACATTGATTACAAGTTCAAACAATGACATTTTGGATACTCTGCACTGCATGTAATGTCTTAATATATTTCATGGGTTCCTCCCAACTTTTCAAGTGGCCACTAGAAAATACTAACATTGCATATACAGCCTACACTTTAAAATTTTTAAAGTGCACACAGGCCTTATATTCTATTTCTATCTAGTGCTGAACCAAGAAGATATAACAAATCAGATATGGCTGCACATGCTACTAGAGAGGGCGAGATGGGAGGATCACAAGTTCAAGGTTAGCCTAGGCAACTCAGCAGAGCCCGTCTCAAAAATAAAAGTCTAATAACTGAAATGAAGAACTAACATTCTATTTAGGTTATTCATTTAACCTCAACCTAGATTTCTGGGTTTTTTTTTTTTTTTTTGAATTTCAAAATACAACTCAAACAAATAAAAGAAGATAAAGATGGTATCTGTGACAAAGATTCCCTGGATGTTGAATAGTTCTCCCTATGCACAAATTTTCTGACTCAGTGAAAAAATAAATAAATAAATAAATAAATAAATATACATATATATATATAAACACTCGCGCACACACACACACACACACACACACACACATGCTATTTTTCCATTAGACAGCACAAGAAGCAATGAGTCAGAGAGTACTTAGAAGGACAATGTAATACAGATGTCAAAACTTGAGGTTCCCCCTTGAGCCGAGGGAGCACCTCCTTTGTCATGCTATACTGCTCCAGAGGATAAAACCACTACAAATGTGAAACCCTTGCTCTCCAGACTAGGTTTGAGCGTTTCTATTAATCAGATATGGTTCCTATTACTTGCTGATTGCAAAACCAACCTAACTGAAGCTATTTATAGTAATTAAAATTATTTTTCACCATGTATAGAAATTATATTCAACCATTTGTCTCCATTTCAGCACAGAAAGAGTAGAAAGTAAATATTCCATTATGATGTCACTCATCAGGTATTTCTCTATCATTTTTTAAAATGTAATTAGTACAGGGTCTACAGGGTCTTACTTCACAGATCAGACTTGCAGTGATTCTCCTGTTGTCAGCCTCCCAAGCACAGGATCATAAGGGCGCTATCACACCCATGCTCAGTCCCCATTTCATGGTACCCCGAGGGTGGGACCAGCACAGCAGGCCTGGGGTTCCCTATCTTTATGTAACCACTACTAAATTTTCCTCCTGTAATAGAACACACTCCTCTGAATGCCCCTCTGCATCCGATGCTCTGGGTAGAACCTGATGTCAGCACAACACAAAACCTTGCTAAAACTTTTGACATGTTCAACTCTCTTTTCTGCCTCCTCATACTCTGAGCTCTCCATCTTTTTTTTTATACCCCTAACTTTTCCTCCTTTCAACCATGTCATTTTTTATTACGCCTCGGCAAATTATATATATATATATATATATATATATATATATATATATATATATATATATATTTTTTTTTTTTTTTTAAGCTGGCTACTTTTGGAAGTATTTCCAGGTAGTCCCTGGACTCACTCGCCCTTCCAACCATCTAGCCTATGTGTATGCCCACCAAAGCTTTTTCTGGGTCTTTTTTACTGTTTCTCCTAACATTCTACTGAGTACATCCACAGCCTTGGGCAGTGACTTTGCCTGCTTACATCTCACACCCCCTCGCTCTTCAGAGCTCCTGTTCCAGGTCTCCAGCCACTCCTGGGTACCTCTATGTACAGGCCTTGCCTTTGCCGTCAGCTCAATATGACCAAATTTGACCCATTTTCATTTTACAAAACTCAGGATCACTGTGGCACGTATCACGCTGCTGTAGTGAGAGTTTATAAGGACAAGATTTAATACAGGACACATAACTTATAGGATTATTTTATAATATTCACCCAAAGAGTCAGATGCAAAAGAGTCTACATGCTGAGACCCAAAGCATCCAGCTGAGGGCCTCAGTCCCATGGCCAGGTACTGCAAGAGTCCAGGTAAAGACCTAGAGCCCATGAAAATGTCCTCTGTCAGTCCAGCTGGAGGCCAAGAACCCACAACAATGTGTCCTGCAAGGCTATCAAGGGCCTGTGCTGGGAAGGCCCAGCAGCCAGTGGTGAAAGCTAGAAAGTCTCTGCCAGTGGGCTGAAGGATCTGTGCCAGCAGGCTGAGGGATCTGCACTGGAGCCAAGAAGCAACCAGAGCTCCCCTGTAAAGAACCACAGCCATCCGCAGCAACAGCCATGTCCGGAGCCCTTCCAAGGATGAAGACAGCTTAGTTCATACCAGGGATGCCAGCGCAACAAGCTTCTCTAGGAGAGTCAACAGCATCGCCTCTTCCTCTCCAGTTCTTTTATGCTGTTGGCAACAATCCTCAAGTGGCCTTCTACCTCACAACCATGCTGATTCAGCTCAGCTGGGTGTTGCAAGGTGACCATTCGTTAACCCACCACACATTCATAAGAACCTAGGCCACAAAATCCTCTTCATCTTTTAGCAACAGAACCTCAGAATTTTAACTGGACATAATGGCTGGAATATTAACATAGCATGTTCCCCAGCTTGTGTTTTAATTCACTGTGGCTACAGGAGTTGTGGAAAGTGGAATGCAGAGAACGTGCGTTCGTTGACTTCACACCACTGTAACAAATAACCAACCTGTAAGGAGAAAAGGTTTATTCTGGTTCACAGCCATAGATTTCAGTCCCAGATGAGGCAGTCTATTGCTTTTCGGCCTGAGGTGAGGTAACCCATCAGGCAGGAGCACAGAGCAAAGGGTCACATGGCTGAAAGTGGAAGGAAGAGGAAGGGCTGAGATCCGCTCCTACCTCCAGAGCAGCCCAGTGACCTGTAGACTTTCCTCTAGACCCTGACTCTTCAAGGTCCCAGAGTCTCCCAACAGCGCCACCTTGGGGACTAAGCACCTCACAGGTTACTTTTAAGGACTTTTAAAATGTAAACTGCAGCAGGACAAAGCCCAACCTCCAGGAGCAATATTGTGTCTCTCTACTTTCCTTCTATCCGGCTGGATGCAAAGCTACAGAAATAGGCTATCTCCTTGGTCATTCACACTCCCTGAGGACGAAGCCATAGAAAATGCCAGGGAATAAATCTATAGGACAGCATGACAGAATGAAGACACGGCAGCTTTCTGGGAACTCACCTTCCTAGATTCCTTCATTCAGAAGACAGAAATGAAGTCATTCGTAACAGAAACAGCCACACTAACACTCCACCAAGCATATCTAATCGGCAGCAGGCATTGTGCTAATGAGTGGGGCAAATGCACAGATGGCCACCAGGACAAAGAAGCTCATCGCCCTCTCCGAACTCTGTTTCACAATCCCCACATCTCAGTGATTCCACACCCCTAGGCATCAGGACAGGAATCTCAGCCTCATTCTTTCCCATCTCCAACATCCGGGAACCTCTGGCTCATTATTCCTCATCTCCCACATCAGGCCACACATCAACTCTGAGGAGGATTCCTTACCTTTTGGTCCTCCCTCTCACCACCCTGGTGAAGTTCTTACCATCTCTTCTCAGAGATGCAGGCCCACTGGCTTTTTCCACCAAGGTCCCCAGCCAGCTGTCAGCCTTTGTGCCATCACTCCTCTCCAACAGAAGTCTAATGGTCCCTTATAATTCTACTCTACTTTTCACTGCCAAAGGAGCAAACTGTGTCTACTCACTGGACAGAAATGGTGAAGTCTCAAATCCCAACAAATTTTTTCCTGAATGTGATAACCTCCCAGTGGCTAGCATAGGAAACTCTTCTTTACCCTCAGAACTGTATGTTCTCTTACTACACTATACCTACCCAGTAATGACTGAACCTATTCTCATATTAAAATATATGCACTTCTAGACAGAGACTGTATAATTCCACTTGCATCAGAACAAGTAAAATTCAATGTCTGCTGAATAGGTGAATCTTATTTAAACTACTCTCATCTCAGAAGCCTCCCTACAATCAGAAAAATGATTCCTACTCTTGGCTAGAGCTCAGAATCACTAAGGTATGTTGCTTTGTTGGTAGTGAATTATTTTCTTTCTTTTTTTATTCTTGCAGTGTTGGGGATCAAAAACAGGAGACCATGTATTCTAAGCAAGTATTCTACTACTGCACTAGAACTCAGCCCCTAGGTAGCTACTTAGATAAAGTAGAAAATCTCCAGAAAATCTGTGTGCATACATGCATGCATATAGGTAGAACCCTGAAAAAAAATCCACTAAAAAAACACAGCTAATGCTGATACAGATTTCAAAACTACTAAAAAGGAAATATTCAAATAATGGTTGAGCTATAATTCTACTAAAGTCAAGAAGTATGAGCTAATAAAAACTTGCATTAGAATCACATTAAGACACAGTAGAAAGATGAAATAAGCTATATTTATTAAGTAACCAAAACCACATTTAAGTAATTACTTGCCCAACCAAAATGATGTTTGTTATTAATTTGGAGCTATTTGTATCCTATGTTATAAGTGTGGAATAGTAGATAATTAAGATGATCCACCAAAGGGCTCCATGTTAAATATCCAGTGTAGATACTCTGAAGTTTCTTGTAGCTCCTTACAGTCTATTGAACCATGGATTAATGTACTCTAAACAATTTGCTGACCACCTAATACAGAGTCCCAACAAGAGTCTTGTTTCCTAATTTCTAGCTAGAGAGGCATGCTACTTTCTTTTGAAATGATGTGTCATGGAATTTCTGGAAACTGGATATCAGATTAAAGGAATAAGTGGCCAGATCCAATCAGGCAAATTCTTTTTCTAAGTAGAGTAAGATAAGAACAGTCAGCTATAGAGATTAGGAAACGGTAAATTCCAGAGGAGAAGTAGCCAATGTAAAACCAGCTGTTTCTCACGCAGACACGTGAGCACATGGTGTGTAATGCTCTCAAATGGGGACACATGCACAAAGCAGCCAAGAATGTTCTAAGGAGAAACAAGCAAGGAAGAAGGTAAGCAAATATGAAACAGCAACACCAAGCCGGGTGAGAGGCTTAGGAATGGGAAGAAGTATAGAGAGACCAGTTTCCAGCACCAAGATCCACTGACCTGACCTGTGTAGACATAAGGGGTCTGTGATGTCAGGCCAGGTCTGCGCCTACCTCAGCAGCAATGTACCTTCGGACAAGTTCCTTGGCCTGTGGATCTCAGTTTTGCTATCTGGAAAATGCAGTTCATAATCCATATGCAATAGGCCCATAGTTTGAGATTAATATCTATGACAACATGCCTAGCAGGTACGAAGTACAAAACATCTTGCAACTGCAATATTATTATTACTATATTTAGTTTATTCCAACAAGTGCAACACTATAGCAGGAAGTTACAAGGAATAAACACTCAGACTTAAAGAGAGCGTATAACTTAACACATTGGCTAATTTCCAACCTACTGAAGATTTATAAATCGTCATTCCCCTAAGAACTGCTTACACATTCTGTTTGTCACCCTGTAATTTTCATTTGGATTTAAGTGTCTTATTTTGAAAAACTAAATTAATCTCTTGAGTTTTGATCCAACAGGAATCCAGAAACTTTTCTAACCTGACTGATAGCAGTTCATGAAACAACAGACATCCCCAATCTTAACTGGTCTACACTCAGAAGTGAAGAATGCTTGCATGGGATTCTGCAGTGCAAGAGGTTATCAGGGCTTCCTTAGTCCACACCCCCAAGCAAGGAGGACTGCAGTCTTATTTACAGGACCACCTTCTCCTGCTCAGATTAACATTAAGCCTCAAGGCAGGGTGGCCGACCTCACAGGCCTCCAGCAGCATTCCAAGGCACAGCAGGCCACGGAACACATTGACACTGACCATGCCCAGGAGTGATATCTCCAGACTATCTGGTTGGCACCAGACAGCCTCTCTACTGGGGCAGCCTACACACAGAGTCGGAAACAAAACAGGCACAGCCTGGTAATGAGCGAGAAGACATTTGACATCGCTTCCTGAGGAAGGCTCAAGAAGGCAACCTTGGAAATAAAGCACAATCCAGTCAGGCATTATTTACCTGCTTCTTGGTTAAGTCTCAGACCTGTCTTTCAGCATAGGTGTGAAGCTACGGCAGAGGCCAGCACTACCTTCTGCTTTGTCCGCCCTGCCCTTGAGCCTGGGTCAGCCTCAGAAGGAGATGGACAGCTGCAGAATTTGGAAAGGTTACTCAGAAAAGCCCCTGCGCTGGCCCCTGTGAGCTGTCAGGCTCCTGCCTTCCCTGCCATTTCTGCCTCTGTGTTCCTGGTGTATAATTCAGACTTCATTTTAGGAAGTTGTGCTTGGGTTATAGAATCTGGGTGCTGCTCCTCAAATGAATGAAGTCAGTGTTTCAACCTCTCATAGCACCATCTTTGTAGTTTCAGCCTTTATTCTTGTTTGGTCCATAATCCTTTTCTCTCTCTCTCTCTCTCTCTCTCTCTCTCTCTCTCTCTCTCTCTCTGTCTCTCCCTCTCCCTCTCCCTCCCCCTCCCCCTCCCCCTCTCCCTCCTCCTCTCCCTCCCCCTCCCTTTCCCCCTCTCCCTTTCCCTTTCCCTTTCTCTTTTGTATTTTAGGGAAGGATCTACAAGGTGTTCAGGGCTCACTACTAGATCGAACTCATAGTGATCCACCTGTTTACAGCCTCCCAAGAGCTGTGATTACAGGCACGTGCCACCATGCCCAGTCTCACTTGCTGTCTCAGTGCGCCCTAGGAGCAGGGCTGGCACAGCAAGCCTGGGGATTGAACCTCTGGTCCCTGTACCTGCTTATAGGCATTTTAATCTGATGAGCTATTTGGTCAGCTCTGGTCCATGATCCTAATACTAGTCACCTGGGTCCCAAATGAACTGGAAGCAAGAACTCCAAGAGTATGCAAACAATTTGGTAGTATCATATCTCTTCATCAAGGAGCAATTACTGTTCATCTGGTCTAGCACTTTATTGATAATAACCTCTCTGCCATCTTGTGCCATTCAGTAGAGGATTATACAATCACTGCTAAATTAGCCAAGTGATACACAAAAGACGTTTAAAACAACACAAATATATGTCATATAAAAGTGATTGAGAAAACTAAGACATATGTGATCTATATGTTTTGAGAAAGGCGTATTCAAATAGAAAGAATGAATGCTGAGCATGGTGGGATTACACACACCTGTAATCCCAGCACTCAGGAGGCGAAGGCAGGAGGATCACTGTGAGTTCCAGGTCAGCCTGGATCGCATAGCGAGTTCAAGGCTAGCCTGAACTAGTGAGACCCTGTCCCAAAAAAACAAAAGCGAAAACAATAGAAACAATGGCACTCATCTTCCTTAGAAGTCAGCCACATCGGGTTTAATTCCTGGAAAACAAGCTACTAGGGTTGGAGACCTAGCTTGGTCACAAGCACTTCCCTAGAATGTGTCAGACCGTGGATTCAATCCTGACCCAAAATAAATCAATGTATTTTTTAAAAAGAAGGCAAACTGCTAAAGAGCTGCAGAGCCATAGGCCTATTAAATAAAGTCAAATTGGATGAAGTCATGATACAGCCTACCCCTCCATACATGAGACGTACTCAAAAGGTACTGACTCACCAAAAAAGATAAGGAGGGTTAGTATGGAAAAATGAAAATGCAACAAGACACAGGGTAGGCTGGGATTCCCTCTCCACAGCCTTCCAAGCTTGCTTATTCCTCAGCCCTGGCCCTGGGCCCCTTCAGCTGCCTGCATACAAACTCATAGGATGCGGACACTGCAGAGCACAAAACACAGCGCAGGAACCTACCAGCGAAAAGCTGAGAGAACAGCTTTGGCTTTTTGTGTATTTTTTAATGGGGGTAAATTTGAAAGAACTAGAAATTCAATTTCTTGCTTACTACCAACTTCTTTCCTAGATAGAATTGAAGCACAAAAGATGACCTTGACCAGAAAGGCAAAGCAAACAAACAAACAGACAAAAAATTAAAAAAACAAAAGTCTAAAGTAATATGAAATTGATAGAGGAAAAGAAGTGGCAGTATTTATATTATCAAAAACTATATTCTAATAGGCAGAATTTTCAAAGTTCATCTTTCATTTTAAAAAATATAGTAAAGTATAATAAAGTTTAAATAAACATGATATGGATCTTAAAACAAAGTGCTTTTCTAAATAAAACCAACTATCATAAATTTCCATCCCTCCCCACTTTTCTAAAACACACAGAAAACATATAGAAACGTTTAAGCTCCATGAATTTAAAACAATGTATGATTTTCTCTTTTATATTCTCTGAACATGACCTTTTGCCAGACCAGCCAGTTTTGTCTTTTTTTTTTTTTTTCAACGTATTTGGCACAGGGTCTACAGGGTCTCACTATACAGACTGGACTCATAGTGATCCTCCTGTTTTCAGTCTCCCAAGTGCTAGGATTAAAGGTGCACACCACCACACCCAGTTTCAATCTCTGTCTCAGGCCAGCATGGCTTGTGGTGCTAGAGATTGAACTCCGGCCCCTGAGCTCTGCCTAAGCAGGAACTTTGGTCCACAGAGCTATCTGGCTGGCCCTAGCCAGTTTCATCATATAGAATACATGCAGGGTACAGCTTGGCCCTTCACCAATTCAAAATCTTGGTAAGCAGAAAACAATGCATCTATCCGATGGTGTGCATGTCTACTAAACTATATTCCTCTCTTAAAAATTCCTTCTAGGGCTGGGGAGATGGCTCAGTGGCTTAAGCATCTGCCTAGCAAGCACAAGGTCTTGAGTTCAGTCCCCAGTAACCCCCCGCAAAAAAATTCCTTCTAAAACTTGCTTTTAGGTCTGTATCCTATCTACCATTTTCACATCAAATTTTTAGCACTTAAA
This sequence comes from Capromys pilorides, assembly GCA_004027915.1. Classification (NCBI taxonomy): domain Eukaryota; kingdom Metazoa; phylum Chordata; class Mammalia; order Rodentia; family Capromyidae; genus Capromys; species Capromys pilorides. Next base: position 30,534 of record PVKN010004679.1, read on the forward strand.
ATTCACTCAGAAGGATGAAAAGCCATGATTCAAATCAAAGTATCAGAAAATTGTTCAGTTCTATGTAAGTACATGATCTAAATATTTCATTATCTTGCCAGAAATATTTGGATATGGGGGCTAGGAGTGGAGCTCAGTGGTAGGACACATGCTCTGCACACATCAGGCCCCTGGTTTGATCCCCAACACCAAAACATTAAAACAAACAAACAAGCATACTTGGATATAAAATACCTGGTTACAAAATAGGGACATCAATACCTTGTTCCATATTTCTATATTCTCAAGAGGAGATGCTAGCTGTCACAAATAAAAGATGTGAGACAGCTAACCATATGAATGAAAAATACAAGCACACAGAACTTACGGATAACATGCACCTACTTATTATTATTGTTTACAGCAACTATGCATGGAGAGATTACTGAGCACATACTACAGGCGCTTTTCTTGCTATCCCTGTAGTTGTTACAAAATCCAGTGCAGAAGGCAATGTGACTGCCCACACTGCACTGTTGAACCCAGTTGCCAGGGCCACACATCCATTAAGGGGCACAGCCAGTACCTGGCCCTGGGAGGCCTGGCTCCGGAGTCCACCGTCCTGGGCAGTACCCTGCAAGACCTCAAGTGTGCCTCATTTTCCCATCACCTTGGTGTTCTGTGATATCATACACCATTAACATGGCCAGATAACACATAACGAGAATGAATTATCTTCATTGTTAACCAACAAGCAAGGCTTGGGCAATAATGCCCCTCTGAGCATTCTGCCTTGGGTACTCCTCCAAGTCAGGAAAGTCATAAAGAACAAGTAAAACCCAAAACAATCTCCTTTTGTTCCTAAAACAACAACACACAAGTGATAAATTTGATGAGAAATGATTTTTTTTTTGTATTTTAGTAAGGGTCTACAGGGTCTCACTATGTAGATCAGACTCCTAGTGATCTGCCTATGTTTAGTCTCCGAAGAGCTAAGATTACAGGCAAGCACCACCATGCCGGGTCTTAATTGCTGTCTCAGTGCACCCAGGGGTGGGGCTGGCACGCCATGCCACACCAGGGATCAAACCCCAGCCACTGAGTCTGCCTACGCAGGAGAAATGATCTTATACAGGGACAGTATTCAGGTAGCCAGTGATGCAACAAGCATATGTTTCCTAGACAGAATGGCACAGCAAGCTTCTAATGATGCAAAAAATAGGAACTCAGTCTGTGGGGCATTCAAGCCTTCTGCTTCTCTCTCTGCTCTCTTAGCTGTTCAAATGACATTTTTCCCGCTTTTCCACAGGAATGAAATTTGCTTTCTGGTTCTATCCACAGGATCGCTAGCTCAGTTGGCCACGTATAGATAAAAGAGCAAAAACTGCACTTCTTCCTACCATATGGAGGAAGCTATTTCCAGTTTTCTTGCAAGACTATCCTCTTTATTTTTGGAAATGACATACTGACTAAGCACTGGCGTGTTTTCCAAAGACCTCCTAGAGTTTGAAAGTGAAAAAGAAGAGATAAACAGTGACTTGACAGTGAGCTAATTTATGGTGCTCATTTTTAGAGAATAAAAGCTTCAGTATGTGACTTCACATCTTTCAGACCAATAGTCATCTTTCTTATGGTGTTGAGTGCAGAGATCATGTATTTAGCAATTTTCCTTCCTTCGATAATTCCTTTTAAAGAAATGCATCGCAATGTACCAAATAAGCCTACCACATCTTCATCCAATAACAGTGAAATCATTCAGTACTCATCTCTAAAGACATCTTCCACTGTACTCTTCCAAAGTTTCAAATTAGTGTTTTGCTATTCAATGAATAGTTTTGGTAAAGTGGCTACTGCTTGGAAATCTCTGTTGTTAAAGTATTGATATTAAATTATATCTAAAATAAAGTAGTAAGTCTCAAGTATATACTTCGCTTAATTGTAACACACACACACATACACACACACACACACACACACACACACACACCCTGTAACTATAGCACATTGTATAGAATACGTTGTATTCTATTCATAGATCATTGTATAGAATACCCTTAGGCTGCATACTAGTCCTCCTTCCTACCAATATGCCCTTTTCAAAGTCTCATTCTGAGTTCCACAGCCATGGGTCACTTTTGCCTCTTCATGAACCATATATAAATGAGAAAGTACTGTTCATATGGGCTTTTGTCTATGAGATCCATTCATGTTTTCAAGTGAAACAGTATATTGTTATTCTCCATTGCTGTGTTCTTGTCTACCATGTAATTATACCTCAAATTATTCTTTTATTCAATACTGATAGATATTTTAAGGTTTTTCAGTTTAGAGTT
>PVKN010004680.1:0-32848 GCA_004027915.1 Capromys pilorides
AGGACAGGGACCAGAGGTGCAGAGGAGGTAAGGAATGGACAGCAGCGCAGCCCTGGCTGGTGGAGTAGGCGAGGCTGGAGCATCTGCCACTGGCTCAAGCTGCCCCCTGTGGCCTACCTCGGTGGCAGTGTGATGCAAGCCCAAGGGGTCCACCTCGCCTCTTTGTTGAGAGGAGAAATAGAACTGCTTACCGTAGTCCAGGTGCTACCTACTGCATGTGACCCAAGGGAACGCTGTCTCCCTTGCTCATAAGGTTGCCCTGGCCTTCTGGGGACGCATCTCCAGAATGAGCCATAGCACTCCAAGCTCCCCTCACACGACATCCCAGGCCAGATGCCTCTTCCTAGTAACTCAGTAATGCTGCGTTGCATTTTCTTCCTGGCATGTGACACAGTTTTAATTATTGCTGTGATTACTGTAATTACTGTTTTAGCGCTTCTCTGTCTGGCTAGACCGGGAATTCCATGGGGACGGGGACTGCAGTTGTCTTATTTATTTCTCCTTCCCTTACCCTTACAGGGCTTGGCATGCAATAATAACAAATCTGAATTATTGCGTAGCCATGAAGGAGCTAATAATTTTAAAATCCTGTTCTCACATGGGATGGAGACCCCAGAACCCATCTCCCTATATGACTGGAAATGCTCTGGCTAACTAGTTAGCCTATTGCCCGAAAAGAAGAAGAGTAGCTCAAAGATAGTTTTCACTGGGTGAGGCTTCAAAAGCAACAGAGCAGGATGCACACACTAGTGTGTTAATGCGGGACTTTAAGGATAAACAGCCTCTCTACAGAGAGTGGCAGAACACATTTGGGGAAGTGAGGGCGTCAAGAGCCCAGAGGAGGGGATGATCGTTTCTTTGCCAGCGTCCAGGTCCTTCTGCCTGCAGTGCACAGGGTCTGAGGGTCCCGGCTGCAGAGCACTGCGGCCCACCGCCTTGGCCTCGTATTACAGAATGTGCGCTGCCCCACGTGTGGTGATAGATAACCAAGCCAACTCATGCTCCACAAGGTGTCGAGGCTGTGGTTTGTTGTGGCTTTGTCTGATGCCATCTGACACTGCTCTAGAGAGTTGGGTCCTTCAGGAGAAATCTGACACTAAGGGTAAAAACATGACAGATGGTATGTAATCAACACATCAATCACCTTTCATTAATGCGATGCTATGTTACGGTTTTGCTGCTTCCGAAGATAAGTATAGCCAAGAATATTCTTATAGGGGGAGTGTCGCTTCTAAGAATTTTTATATATACTCCAAAACTTAAAGCAATGAAGCGAGCGGTGTCGGTATTTTCTGGAAAGCTTAAATAGTGATTTTAAAGAGTGCTGCAAATGTAACCACACACAGATCCTGGAATCTCTCGAGGAAATGTGCTCATTCCCTCCCCCAGGCCTTGATGCTGGACTTAGGGAGCGCTCCATTGAAAATTTCCCCCTTGCCTTTCAACCCAAGACCTCCATGGCACTGATCCCCGCGGAAAAGGTCCACAGCTGGAGCTCTGTCCTCTCGCTCTGCCTCCATCTTAACACTTGAAGCATGGTTCACAGCGCCGTTGCATGTGAAATGCTTGCTATCATGCCGGGTGCTTTGAGACACGTGTCTCCTTCTGGCTTCGTGACCTACCCACCCGGAAGCCCACAGGAAAGGGGTTGCACTTTTCAGAGAAGAGAAAGCGCTGCCTGCGTTATTTGCAGCTTTTAATAGGCAAGCACAGAACCGCGGCCAAAATCAGAGTCGGAGGGCTTGACCTTGCCTGCCGCACATCACCGAGGGAGCCCTGCTGGCCACCGGCTGCCCGTGGCCGCCTGTGTGTGGGAGGTGGTCCTGGGCCGCAGCACGGAGCTCCTGGCCCGGCAGGCTTGCTGCCCGCTCACTGCTGTGTGGTGTCCCAAGCACTCACTGATGCCATGGTGAGGCCTACCATTGTCCTCTTAGACACGAGTTTATTACAAGTCCTGGAACATTTAGGAAGCTGGGAAAGAGGAGCCTAAGTCTTCGAAAATATTATGGACTAGTAGACAAAAATAGCCCTTCGGCAGAGGTTTTGTGTAATAGTTATTTTTAGAGATTTTTAATTTGTTATTCTTATGTATTTAGTTCAGGGTATACAGGGTCTCACTACATAAATTGGACCCGTAGCGATCCTCCTGTTTTCACCCTCCCAAGTGCACCACCATGCCCAGTCTCAGTGTGCCCCGGGGCGGGGCTGGCACAGCACGCTGGGGATGGAGCCCAGGTCGCCTGTGCCTGCCTAAGCAGGTGCTTTAGTCTGCTGAGCTATCTGGCCGGCTCAATAGAGTTCTTTTTAAAACAGAATTTTTAGTGATTTTTTTTTTTCTCTAGATAATTACTGAGAGGAAAAGAATGAGAAAAAGCACCAAGAAATCAGAGAAGACAGAAGTAAAGTTCTATTTAATGTAACATGGGACCAACATCAGGCGGCATGCAAATAACCTGTGTGGATCACAGTTTTCTGGGACTCTTGACTTGTTAGTCTACTTAGGGGGTGTGAGCTAGCCAAGAACCCATGTGCAACCAACTCTCAGGTAATTATTAGTAGCACAACAGTTGGGGAAACTAAGCTAGAATCAAAATAATTGTGAGCAGGTGCACCATTTTCATTATGTTTACTGAACTTCTTACGAATTCGGAAGCATTTGATTAACTAAGACGTGCCACTCAAATCAGCATTTGAAAACGGGGAGACTCAGATCCGCTGACGGCAGCCTGTCGCAGAAGAAGGCGAAGAGCGAAGAGTGGAGCCAGGAGCGCACTGCACCCGATGGGGGTGGGGAGATAGGGGGGTGAGGGGGTGGGTGGGTGGGTGGTGCCGGATGAGGGGTGTCGCTCCCGAGCCTGGGGTGGGCTGGCCATGGCGGTGCTCCCCAGCCTGTGCAGGTGACGGCTGCTACCGCACAGCCTCAAGGCACCGCTGAATCAGCACGAAGCTCCGCGAGGTGGACAGAAGCACAGCAAGCCTGCTCCACACCCGTCAGCCGCGAGGTCCGAGTCAACTAACAGGGAAGTGTTGGGAAAATCTGGCACCTGCCTACACACCACTTGGGGCGGGTGGGCCTGGCAGGGAGGAGCGCCCGCGCTGCCACCTGGGACCCACCAGGCCTCCCAAGGTGCCAGCGCTGAGACAAAGCCCCCAAGCTGGGGTTTCAGTGTAGGAAAAACTCATTCATTAACATCTTTTGCCTTAAAACCAAACAGCGCGCGTGCCACAGGCGCACCACTCCTGCTTCCGTCCTGGAGGAGCCGTAGACATTTTCATCTGAAGGAAGGGAGACGCTGGAACCACGAGCGGAGATCTCGACTCGAGGCTTTCTGCACCCCCCCACCCACCTACCCACCTTTCCCTTCACCCGTACTCTTTATTACCATTCCACAGTTCCAGCTCCTGACTCGGGTAGAACCACAGACTGTGACTGCCTGTTTCACTCTTCGTACTGTGTATCTATTTAAAATTTACACACATAGTATTTGCTCTATGCAAATTATTTTCCTTTTTTCACTCAGCACCATTTGCCATGTTTCTAGGTTACTCTAGGAAAAGTGGCTAAGCCCTTCCGCTAAGCCCTCCCAAGCACGAGTCACCACATCTGCCTCACTTATCCTCCAAGGAGGGGCGCTGGCAATGCTTTGACCTTCTTGATCTCATGCTAAGTTGACTATTCCAGTAAATATGCACTTAGGAAATGGGGAGGAATCCTCTGGTTGAAGACCAGGAGAGGACGGGCGGCTTGAAGTTCATATCACCCCATGCAAAACAGCATCATCCAGGGTATTGATCGCTGCTGGGGAGTGGTTGGCTGATTGTGTCAACTTGAGAAGCTAGGAGCTTAACTAAGTCGCCTCAGCAATTCCACACCTTAGGCCCTGCCCTAGAGTGACTCATCACTTAAAAGGAGAAGGAGGAAGGATGCAGGGCCCCATTTTTCTTTGGTGGAGCTCCAGTCTTCACCATCAGCTTGGACATCATCTCCTGGCTCTAGTGCAGACTCTTGGCTTCTGTCTTGGATCTTTCAGTCTTCTGGTGTAGACTCATCGGCCTTCCGTCGCAGATCCATCTGCATCCTGACATGGACTTGCACGGCACCCTGCTGTGGGCTCCAGACCTTGAGCTGAATCCTTCAGTCTCTGGTGTGTAGATGTCCTCTGCACGCTTCCTCATCTGGCTCCGTGGTTGAGCACTGTAAGCCAATCCTGGAATTTCTTATATATTTATACATCTGTGTTACATCTGTACCCCTAGTAAAACCCTGGCTGACATATGCTGCCTCTGGGGGTACACAATAATAGCTCAAGGATTACATATGGAGATATAGACATACATAAATAATGAACTGGAGCATCTTCTCATGAGCTGGCTGCCCCACAGAGCGGTCTCCTTGGTGAACTTCCTATTCATGCCACCTGCTTATTTCAAATAGAACTGTTGTCATTTTTCTGGCTGAAGTGCTCGTGTTTGCAGTTCCAGTTGGTGTTTGACAGTGTCATCTTTATCTTTGCCCCCGTATATATTTGTAAGAAATTCCCAATTGGAACATCATTGAGCTAATCAAGTTTTTATTTTAGATTTATCCCTTTAGACTTTTAAGAAGTACTTCCTACTGGGCTTCAGAAGTGTGTTCTCCTTCCCTGCCATTACAACTGTCCTTCACATTGGGCTCCTTAATCCTTTAAGGTCACACACTGCACATGGCATCTGGGGACAACCCACACAGTGCTTTCCTTCCCCATAGAGACAGTTTTCATAACAGTGTCTACCGAACAACCTGTTTCTTCTCTGGCACCATGTGCAACATGATTTCTGGTGAAAAGAGCCACTGTTCCTCTTGTTTCCACTGAATGAGGTTCTCCTTTTCTTTGAGACTGAGGGTTGAATTCAGGGTCTCCACATAAAGACATATCTCTAAATCCTTTTTAAGTTGGAGAATGGGTCTTGGTAAGTTGTTCAGGCGGGGTTGAATTCGTGATCGTCCTGCTCAGGCTCCCAGAGTGCTGAGGTGACAGGAATGTGCCACCACAGCCTGACTGCACGAGACTGATGCTTTGCGAAGCAGCAGCTTGCTTGTGTAGATTTCTCAAGTGAATGGGTCTCAAGTTCATTTGTTGGAACTTACTGCGAGATGTGCTTTTCAAAATGATGCCACCACACCCCAAATTTGAAATGTTCTATTTCTACTTTGCTGGTATTTATTTTATTTATATTTTATGATAATATATGTAAACTCTGGTGTATATGAATGGTTCTCAAAAGTCAGGTCTTTTAAAATTATAGCTAATAAGTATTAGCTGTGCATGCTAACGGATCCTGTGAAATATTTAATTTTTGCTTTTGATTCCTGCACTTTTGGGCTTTAGCCTAGCAAATAACTGCCTATACCAGTGTCTTCTCCGATGATGTTTCCTACTGGTTTGAGAGGTTCAGGTCTGACTTTCGGCTCCTCACAGGGCTTGAGGCAGGGATCGAGTTTCGGTCCTCTCTCCAGCTGTGCAGCAGGCACAGATCTGCTGGGAGCGGGTGCTCAGGGGCTGCTGGGATCCCAGGCCTGCCCTGAGGTCTGTGTGTCTGCCTTCGCACCACGGCCCTCCTCTATTTCTATGGGCCAGGTAGATACTTTGAGATCAAGTATTATGACAGCTCCAGCTTTGCTCTGTCTGCTTACAGCTGCTCTCGCTATTCAGATGGTATGATTTAGGGTCGTTGTCTCTGGGTCTGAAGAATGCAGTCTGTCTTGCGGTGGATTGCAGCGCATTGCTTTGGGTAACAGCACCAGCTCTTCTAAACCACGGACGTGAGAGGCCTTTCTCGCTTCTAGCACCTTGTTCGGTATTTTTTTTTTCACAGTGTTTGTAATCCTCATTTCAGAGGTCTTCCTCTCCCTCTGTTAAGTTCATTCCCAGGGATCTTCATTGGCTTTCGCAGCTGTTACAAATGTGATTAGCTTCATGAACTGGTTCCCAGCAAAGTGTTAGAGTACAGAAAAGCGACTGAGCTGTGTCTGTTATTTTGTGTCCTCTACTTCACTGAGCTCACCTGGCTGTCCCTAGTCTTCTACTATTTTTCTTTTTATAGAATCTTGCCATCTGTGAAGAGGGACAACTTGACTTCCTCCTTCCATTTCTTGCTCTTAATTGCAGTGGCTAAAGCTGTTGGCACTGCTGGGAATAAGCAGTGGCCAAAGGCTGCCCTGCCCCTCCTCTTTGGGAAAAAGCTCGACAGCCCACGCGTTTCTCCATCAGTGGTGCTGTCTGCGGCTTCTCTTATGTAACCTTTCGTGTTTTGAAGCATATTCCTCTACCAACTTGCTCAGAGCAACATCCGAGAGATGTTGAACTTCTTTAAATCCTTTTTAGTGTCTATTAATACGATGAGATGCTTTTATCCTCCATTCTTTGGTCAATTGAAAGATATAATTTACATCTATTGGCTTACGTATGTTGAACCATCTTTGTATCCCTGAGATGAAATCAGCTTGATCATGGGGAGTGATCTTTTCCCATGCTATTGAATTCAATTTTCCAGTTCACAGTTGAGAATTTTACAACTGCATTCATCTAGGATACATTTCTACAGTCTTCTATTTTTTGGTCATATTTATTTCTGGATTTGGTAACAGGATCATTATAGTCTAGGAGAATGAGTTTGAAAGAGTTTGGGATAATCTGAGAGTTGGTGCTAATTTTTTTTAAAAGTTTGGTGAAATTCAGCAGCACAATCATCCTGGCCTGGGTGTTCTCATTTGGTTGGGTGACTCACTAGTTCTGACCCAGTCTCCTTACTTGTTGGCCTGTTCACTGGGCACAACCATGCGATCACAAACCCAGAAATGTATTTATTTCTTTTAGGTTTTCCAGATTCCAGCATGCAATTTTCAAAATAATGTTTACTGATATAATTTTTGTAGTAATATATTTTTCAGTTGCAATATCTATTTTTCATCTTTACTTTTGTATATTTGTGTCATCCACTTTTTTTGACTACTGTAGTTAAGTTTGCTGATTTTACTTTTTCAAAAATCCAACTTAGGATTTTATTGATCATTTGTAGTTTTTTCAGTCTTTATTTCATATATTTCTGCATTGATATCTCCAGTTTCATTTCATTAACTTGGAGCCTGGATTCTGTCTTTTCTAAGCTCTTAGATTATTTGGAATCTCTTTCTCTTTTTTTTTTTTTTTTTTGGTATTGGGGATTGAACTCAGGACCTTGTGCTTGCCAGGCAGGTGCATATGCTGCGAAGCTATCTCCCTGGCACAAAATCTTTCTATTGTGAGAGTCCAGGCACTTACTAGTACAGGCTCCTCCCTGAGTGCTGCTTTTGCTATGTCTGCTGGCTTTTGTTATAATGAGTCTCCATGTCCATTTTTTTGGAGAACTTATAAAACTTTCCTTTTGATTTCATCAATAACATAATTTTTACCCCAAAGTATATTTTTCAGTTTCTATGAATTGGTATAATTTTTAAGACTTCTTATTTCATTGACTTCTAGTTTTATTTATTCAAATCAGAAAAGATACAGTATATAATTTTAATGTTTTGAATTTGCTAAAACTAGTATACAGCATATTTTAAAGGAATGTTCATGCACCAATGGAAAGAAAGTGTACTCTCTAGCTATTGATTAGAATGTTTTACACCATGCTGGCCTTGCCCCTGGGGTGCACCGAGATGGAGACTGAGACTGAGCATGGTGGTGCACACCTACAGTCCCAGCACTTGGGAGGCTGAAAACAGGAGGATCACCATGAGGCTGATCTAACTATATAGTAGTGAGACCCTATTAAATACATTAAAAAATAGAATGTTTTATAAGTGCTAAGTGCATTTGGTCTACAGTGTAGTTTGCTTATGATGTTTTCTTGCTGATTTAGTCTATGGCTTACCTGTTCCTTGATGAAAGTGGGTTGTTGAAGAATCCCACAGTTATTGTACTGGAGACTATCTGTCCTTTCAGATGTAATAGTACTTGTTTTGTAAAATTTGGTATACTAACATCAGTGCATGCTAATTTAGTCATTATACATGCTTGTTGAATTGGTTCCTTGAACACTATATTGTAGAGCTGGGTGTGGTGGCACACGCCAGTAATCCCAGCACTTGGGAGGCTGAGACAGGAGGGTCGGTGTGAGTTGGGAACCAGCCTGGGCTACTCAACTACATAGTGAGGCCCTGTCTCAAAAAGACAAACAAACAAAAACACTGTATAGTGACTTTGTCTTTTCTTATAGCTTTGATCTTGAAGTCTATTTTGTGCAGTTTAAGTTTAGTCACGCCTGCTTACCTGTGAATTTCTTTTGTTTGAAAAATCATTTTCTATCCTTCCATTTTCCAGTCTTTGGGTATCTTTCTTGTGAGGTAGGTTTCTTATAGGCAAAATACTATTGGGTCTTTTTTTATTCATTCAGCCCTTTTATGTTTTTTAATTGGAGAATTTAGTTCATTTACATTTCAGGTTATCACTGATAGAAAGGAAGTTATTCACTTATCAATTACATTCTAGTTTTAGTCATCCCTTGCTCTGCGCTTCCTCCCTTGCTCCTCTTTGTGTGAGGTTGCCTATACTGATAATGCCGGGCACTTTTCCTTTCCTCCTTTGTATATTTACTCTTCTTGTGGGATTTATGCTTTCCCTGCTTCCGTGCTGGCAGCTATATTTCTTTTACTTCTAGATGTAGGAATTCTTTAAGTGTTAAGACCAGTCTGGTGGTCAGGGCTCCTCTCAGTTCTTGCTTGTCTTGGCCAGATTTCATTTTTCTGTAATATCTGAAGAGTAAACTTGCTTGGGACAGTGTTTTTTGTAGTCATTTTCTTTTAGGACATAGAGTGTGTCACTCTTGCTTGCCTGGCCTGTAGGGTGTCTGCTGAGAGGTTTGCTGTTAGTCTAATGGCCAGAACTGGATGTGCTTCAAAATTAAAAGCGTAGCTGTGTTTTGGGGAAGACATATCTTAGTGCAGTGTGCTTAGGCAGTCATTCAATGTACTACTTAAACTTTTGCAAAATATTTAAAGTTACTATAGTGATATAGCAAAGGGAATTATTTTGTTTTCCATGTCTTCTTGTCGGTTGTCTGCATCAAGAAGTTCCCAAGCCAGGATAGGGCATGAAGAGGAACACAGAAATTAACTGATAAGCCTTCTTTGGTCTATAGAAAAAGTGCTCTTATTAGCTTCTTCCCGGAGAACTAAGTGTTGCTGTGGCATTAGCTAAGGAACATTCCTTTAACCGTTTGAGTCCCAGGGGGTATTGAAAAAACACTGTCAAAGAATCCCAAACAGCGCAACCGCGCTTTCTCTAAATGAGTACGAGAAGACTCAAACAGCGTGATAGCGCTTGTTTTATTTTATGTCGAGAAATACCAAGCAGCGCGAGAGCGCTTTGTTTATTTTTCATCGATGAATCAGATAAAATGCTGTATACCTATCTCGATGAACGAAGATCAGTTAAATATTGGAAAAAGGTAGGCTTTAACATAATCAACCGCATGGTTTTAAATGCATACATAATCTACAAGGAAACAGTTAAGAGTAAAGCAGTATCTCGGTGTACTTGTGTCAGTAAATCTGAGTGCACGACTTCAACAATCGATAATGCACCGTCAGCTGTCCACAATGTTCGAAATGTGCTGGGTTTTCTCGACATAAAATCTCAGCAGCGCAATTGCGCTGCTTGGGACTCAAATGGTTAAAATGCATTTTAGAAGGCAGTCTGGGCTACCCTGCTCCTATTCCAGAGGAACTTTTTACATTGACCTTAGTAAAATCGATGTCTTCTGAATTGGTGATAATCCAAGTTGCATTACACAACTCATTTCGCCTACCATTCTCCCATGTACCATTGTGCCATTGGATTACTGATTTTCCATTTCTAGATTAGAGAGATGTTATTCCAGAAAAGGATAAGGTAAAACATTTTTAAGTCTGTTTGAAATTTTTATTTATTTTTACATATTAATAAATTATTTTAGAGCCAGCAAGATAGCTTGGTGGGCTAAGCATCTGCTTAGGAAAGGGCAGGGATCAGGGTTTGGTCCCCTGCACCATATGCTGTGCTGGCCCTGCCCCCGGTGTGCTGAGCCAGCCACTGAGACTGGGCATGGTGGCGCATGCCTGTTATCCCAGCACTAAGGAGGCTGAAAACAGGAGGATCACTATGAGTACAAGCTGCATAGTGAGATCCTGTATCAAGTACATAAGAAAAGATAAAAAACATTATCATTTTGTGCCTAAGATATCACAGCACCTACCCCTGGGCCTGACACAGACACTCTGGAGTAAATCTCTCACCTGGTTATGCGCTGATCTCCTGTGACTATCTGGGCAGGAGACCAGCCCTTCTGTCTGCACAGCAGGCCTGGGCTCTGGGTTAGGCTACACTAAACAACCAACATGGAGGCAGGTGGCTCAGCCCAGTCAGTGATTGAAGGATGTCACGGATTGAAAGTGGTGGTCCATGTCTGTATCCTTTCCTTTTATAACTGCAACTATTTTGACTTTTCTATAAAAATAAGCCTCCTCTTTGTATTCTGAGGATTTTACTTTTAGATGGATCTTCGTACTTCCTTTGGAGAGGGCATGCATGCTTCCACACTTCAGTGACTGTAACTGCACTGTGTCGAATGGCCTTGCCATTCTTGAGTTCTGACTCCAGGGACTGCGCCATCCAGAGGTCGCTCGGGTAATGCAGAAACGGAAACTCTGCCTTGAGATGATTCTGAGGCGTGCTTCATCTCAGACCACGAGACTGAGCAGCAGAGCCGGGGCTGAGCTCAGGGGCTAGAGACCGTGTCCTTGACTGCAGGCCTTTAAACCACATCTTTGAAGGAGACCATACATAGCCAACTGAGGTGATGCTGTCTTTACAGAGCTTGTCTTATTTATATATTTATGTATTTACTTTAGCGTATTTGGTACAGGATCTTGCTATGCAGCTTGGCTTGTAGTGATCCTCTTGTCTCAGCCTCCCCAGTGCTGGGATTATAGCTGGGTGTCACTATACATGGTCTTGGTGGCTGTCTCAGCATGCCAGGGGGCAGGGCCTGTGTAGCATGTGGTGCCAGAGATCGAATCCTGGTCCCTCTGCCTGCCTAAGCAGGTGTTTAGTCTGCTGAGCTACCTCACCAGCCTCTCTCTTATTAGAAAATTAGTCTACTTCTCACCATATTCGGCGTTAGGTACACCCCTGTGCAGGGGAAAATCAAAGATGAAACTCACAGCCTAGTGGAAAACACAGGTGAGACAGATATCCTCTGACAGACCTAATGAGTGGCATGTCACACACTGTTGGGGACATGTGGAGAGGGAGCAGAGGTGCCTAAGCCTGCTGGAAAGGTCACCTAGGCTTCCTGGGCAGGTGTCACTCTGGGAGGCAAGCTAGGGAGGGGGACACGCTGTAGCACAGACATCGCAGAGCATAGTGCGCTGCGGCAGATGCAGCTCGATGGAGACGGGGCAGGGAGGGAGGGCTCGGCTGTGCAGGGCCCTCTGACTGTGGTCAAGAGCTTGGAGTTCATCTCTGAGGGAACAGCTATGTCTTGAAGAGTTGGTATAACAGATGGGACTGGATTTGAAGGTGAATTAGTAAAATAATCCAGTTTATGCTGTGGCAACAGACAGATCTCCATGGCCAGTGGCTTCATGCAGTAAGGGGATAATTTCTTAAAAATATCGGTGACCTTCCCCAGCAGCAGCATCTATCAGGGACCTGTACCCTCACCTGTGCAGAGCAGAGAGCGGGAAGACCTTGCAGGCCAGGGCTGGGAAAGTGGCTCCAGCTCTTACCTGGGCCTCCCTGCCCACGGCTGGCTGCACGCCCCAGTGCAGCACAGTCCGCGGGGAATAAGCCCTCCTTTCCACTCACACCTGGAGATTCTCTTGTGTCCTCCAAGGTAAATCCACACCTAGTCACTCACGGTAGGGCGGCAGTTCTGCTTTGAGCTACACTGGGCCTCAGCACAGGTGAGGCTGCTGCTGCCGTGGCATGGGGCAGCCTGTCCACGATGCTGTGCCATGGGCTGGGAGAGAGTCCTGCCTGGAGGGGGTGGTCAGTGGGGTGTGCAGGGGCCAGGAGCCTGGCCACAGGGGCTTGGGGGCCATGCTGCACATGAATGAGAGGCGGGGGGTCACCCTATGAGACTGATGACTGGGAAGGCTGATTCCTGCTGCTGTGCTGGGGACAGACCTGAGGGCCAGGTGAAAGTGTGGACAGCCGCAGAGAACTCATGACCTCAGTCAGCAGTGGGGAGAAACGTGGAACTGGCCGCACGGTGAACCCCACGTGCACCTGGATTTGTAGGCAAAACCCTCAGAATTTGGAGACAGGTCACATGTGTGATGTAAAGCACATAGCCAGGAGCTGGCGGGAGAAGGGAGTGGACGTCCACAGAGGGGAGCAATGCGTGGTCTCAGGGCTGCTCCTCCATGGACCCAGTGGGGGATGTGGAGCCTTGGTCGGCCCTGTCGCTCAGACCCTGAGGCCCTCCCCGAGAGCTGCAGGTGATAACCACGCCCATGACCAAGTCCTTAAACAGAGCTTAGCTCCAAGCGCTCTCCACGGACAAGACTTCATACGTATCTACCTGGAAGGAAAAATAGTCCGTACAGAGTCTGTAGATATCTACTTCTGAAAGCAAGTTAGACAATATTAACCTACATTTGATTTATAGAGATAGGCTACAATTTATTTACGTTTTGTCACGCATGGCACAGGAGTGCTTGATTTATAGGCGATGCTTATGAGGTTTTCTACGGAAATAAACTGCCGAGGGCTGGGCTATAGCTCAGGCACAGTGCCTGCCTGGCAAGCACAAGATCCTGAGTTCACTTCCTGTAGAAAGCAAGCAAGCAGGCAGCTGTTTGACTGGCTTACTCACGACTACACTCCTGCCAAAAGACACTAGGTTAGGCAGCTGGTGTGCTTAGCCATTTGCTTCACTTCCTGGCTGTGAATCAATAGGCCCGGCGACAGAGATCCTCTCCTGGCCAGCTCTGCTCGGACTCCCCTGGGACCTCTGCGTAACTGGACCTCAGCTCTGAGGCCTCTGCGCCCATCTTGACATCACCCAGCTTCATCACCTCGCTGTGTCCACGCCGCCGCCCGGGCCTCCCTTCCAGGTATTTCAGCCGCGCTCTGAGCCTCACAGGGCTTCCTTCCTCCACTTTGCCCGGCTGGATCTGCTCGCCTGGCTGTCCTCGGCACCAGCCCATCAGACGAGTTTCGCGGAGCCCCTGACCCTTGAGGTGACCTTAAGTCATTTCTCTCCAGGGAGCGCTGCCCCTCATCTGCCACTGTGGCCTCCTGGCTCTGTGTAGGAAGCAGTTCGGACTCCATCCTTTAGGTAAAATAAAGGCAAGGATACTAAAACTGTAGGATACGCTTCAGAGAGTAGAGAGAACAGGAAGCCACAGGAAAGCAAGCCAGTGGCGCAGCCAGAGCCACTCGAATGCCCAAGAGCCCAGAGGACCAGCTCTCAGACTCGGAGCACGGAGCGCAGCTGATAAGCCCTGTGACAAGCTTGTGGCCGTGATCTGCTTTGCTTATTCAACCCCAATGGCCAGCATTATTTGTTTTTCTCCTATTATATAAAGAAAGCAGTGATCCCAGAAAGGGACCCCGGCCCATGACACACCTGCCTCAGTGCTGTGTGGAACAGCAATGCTGCTTCCACCCCAACGCCGTCTCTGGCACTCGCCCTGCCCACGTGACCCAAAGCTTCTGTGGGCGACACACAGTCATGCAGGCACAGGGGTGGAAGGCAATGGGCACTGGGTGGCCTGGGGTCAACCCCATGCCAGCTGACAGAAGCAGTGGCAACGCATATATCGGAGCGTGCATCTACAACCCCAGTGCCAACAGAAAGGCACGCCATGAGGAGGGGAGCACGCACGGGGCCACGCAGCCCACAGAGGATGACCTGCCAGCGTGTTTAGGGTTTTCTGTATATTAGGCAAAATTCGAGCAGTCCCGGAGAATAGAATCAGCGAAGTATCAGCAGGCAATTTTATACTCAACCGAGTGCCGGTCTTCCGAAAAGAAGACTAAGCTTGATCCATCTATAAGGAAACAGAGGCTCCTCGGGGTCAACTTGCTAAGAGGACTAAAGCAGAGGCACGGCTCAAGTGTGGCGTGGCCTCTCTCCTATGAGAAACGCGTGGGCCAAGGAAGAGCACGCCAGAGGACTGGGGCGGCAGGGGAGCCTTTGCCAAAGGGCAGGGGGCCCAGGGCGGGGCGGGGACCGGTTGGGGACAGGGTGAGCACTTCCAAGGTACGTGAAGCGCATCAAAGACAGTGGTCATTGCGCCCTGCAGACACATACATCTAGGACAACCTAAAAATACGACACCATGTGACTTAATTTCTTCCAAATCCAAAGAAGAAATCATAGGCAATCCACAGGCAGTAAGCCAGAAATCCACGGGGCGGGTCTGCAAGGGAGCTCGCTCTGTAGTACAATGGCCTGTTCATTTCTGCAGGAGCGGCGACCCCTGGACAGCTTACGCGGGGAAACGCCAGGGCGCGTCCACCGTGGGGGTCCCCTGAACAGCAAGAGAGGAGCAAACACTGTCGATGCAGACAGCCGCCTACCTCAGAGAGAAGCATGTGTCCAGCTGACTCACTTTTTTTCTTCTGTATTTATGAAATATTTCTTAGGGGCTGGGGAGATAGCTCTTTGGCACATGAGCCAGGCTGGCAAGTGCAAGGTCGTGAGTTCAAACCTCGGTCCCGCACAAAATTTTTTTTTCTTAATAAAAATGTACATTACAGTAATTTGCCTTGCTCCATAGAAAATTAGCCTTCCACCTCTTTCATGAGGTAAAATGATATGGGGAGCGTTAAGCTCAGGAGCAACGCAAGAGCAGGTGCAGCCGCCCTCCCACCTGGTCCAGCTCTGCCACTCAGTCACCGCGGGACCCGGGGAAGCTTGCTTCTCACAGAGCCGATTGCCGACACCAACACCCTGCGCAGTGAGTGATACCGGCTCTCACTGCAACCAAGGCAGCATCGAGAAGAGTGGCGTAAAGAGAACCGTGCGAGTTCACATTCAGGAAAGGGAGGCTCAAAAGGGGAGAAACGACAGGGACGTTCTCCCGCCCGTGGCTAACACGGAGGTCAGCGGCACAGTTTCCCGCCTAGTGTCATCGTTAACTTATGGAGGCAACATCAGGAACAGAAAAGCAGTGGTCAGAAAACGCACGCCTTTCTTACCGGGTCTATGAGCTGAACGTAGAGCTCGTGGCAGTTGTCGAAGATGTACTTGTAGGTGGAGTCCAGGCAGGCGCGGACGCAGTCCTTCACGACCACGCTGGCCCGCGGCGGGCTCTGCAGCTCCAGGACCTGCGGACAGAAGGGACCCCTCAGCACAGCAGCCACCGCAGCCGCCCAAACCTCCAGCAGCATCCAGCGCTGCTTTTAGTTTATGTGTCTCTGTGAAGGACACATTTGAATATGGCCAGTGTATAAATAGTCATGGTCGCTTTCTTTCTTTTAAAAAATATTGTTTTTACTTTATTATTTTTAAAATATTTATCTATTGGATACAGGGTCTCACTATGCAGTTCAGAGTCATAGTGATCCTCCTGTCTCAGTATCCCCAGAGCTAGGATTACAGACGTGCACCGCCATGCCTGTTTTCAGGGCCGGTCCAGCGTGCCCAGCGTTCTGGGGCCAGCGTGGCATGCAGTACCAGGGACTGAACTGGGACCCTTGTGCTTGCTAGGTAGGCACTTAGACCACTGAGCTGTCTCCCTGGCCCAGTCATGGTAACTTTTTGATGCAACATTTTCTTGAAAATGTGCTTGGTAGTGAACAAGCAGAAACACCACAGGGGACCATGGTGTCATCATTCATTCATCTGACGTCATTTGCTAATTCAACGGATATTTGCCACTATGTGTCAGAGAACAGTTACATTCAGTAAGCAAAAATAAAAATACTTTTTCTCTCAGGTTTACATTTTGGCAGGTAGTAAGCAAGATAGGAAATTAAATATACTATGGGGTGGTGCGTGCTGAACTGGGGCAGGAGATGTTTCCATGAAGTGGGTGTGGCGTGGGGACAGTACCAGTGGAGGGGGTCTGAGCAGAAAGAGATGAGCGTGGAGATGCCTCTGCAAGACCTGGGTTCTGACTATCTTGGTTACTCTTCTCTCGTTGCTGGAACAAATACCCAGCACTCAAAATGAGGGGAGGAAAGGTTTATTTAGCTCACAGTGCCTGGAGGTTTCAGTCCATACTCAGCTGGCTCCAAGGCAGAGAGGCACATGGCAGAGGGCAGCAGTTCATGGCGGTGGCAAAGAGCAAGAGCAAAGGGAGTAGCAGCAGCTCGAGCAGCTCACTTCTCCTCCTCCCTTACATTGAAATGCAAATTACCTGCCCCAGGGGAGGTACAGCACCTGTTTCCACAATAATCAATTAGGAATTCCAGAAGCTGCCCCATGATGCCCCATGACTGCATGAGGCTTTGTGGGGACACCTAGACGCAAACCATAACACTGACTAAGATGGGAAAGACTCAGACACTGAGCAGAAGAGCGAAGTGACTTAACCGGTTAACTTTTAGGAAAGGCCCCGTGCTCTTCTGCACCAGAACGGCCTCACAGAAAGTGAAGACAGCAGCTGTTGTGGAGAAGACATGCCGAGCGGCAAGCTCACCAGCGGGGGAGCATGCGGAGAAGAGGGCCGAAGCAGTCCATGGATACAGTGCGAAGTCCACAAGAGAAGAGCGAAAGAGCAAGGGAGAGCCAAGAGAGACAGAAGAGAAGGAGCAGACAGAGTGGTCCTTCCTACACATCCACGGAAACACCAAAGGAGACGAATGAAGCTGGCTGATGAACAGACATGAAGTGGCTGAACGGCTAGGACAGCAGGATGCAGGACTCGCTGCCTGCAGAACTTGTTCCGTCAGTGAAGACGCCCACCAGCGCAGGTCAAGAGCAGATGGAAGAACCTGCGTGTCTGCCCATTGATTGCGCCACTGAAGTAGACAGGAGGATAACAACTTTAAAAGGAGACACAAAGGTCTGTGCATAATGACTGAAGGATCAGGTCAAGGTCTAGCAATCGCCGACATGCAGGAACCCACTACTTGACCACAACTTTTATAAACAAACACGATCTTTAAAGGGAGAGACAGGCCATGACATAATAACATCCAGGGATTCCGACCCCCCACTTTCGTCCAAAGACAGATCATTCTACAAGTAAGTCAGCCAGAAAATATCACAAATGAACGTGGCCCCAAGAGACGTTCACAGAACATCCCATGCAGTGCCCGCAGAAGGCACATCCACCTCACTGTGCCCTGAGCCCGCTCCATCGTGGGTCATAGACGAAGGTCGAGAATAAGGCTTAATTGGTTGTGAAAAGACAAAATGATTCTATGAGTGCTAGTCACCACAAGAGAATAAACCTGGAAGAATAAAGCTGAAATGACAAATGAAATAAAATTTAAAATTGGACAAAATTTGGAAATTAGACAATAAGTTATTAAACAAACAATGGACCATTAAAACCATAAAGGGAAATTTAAAATGTCCTGAAACATACCAAAACTCTAAGGAATGCAGCTGAAAAATACTAAGTGGGAAAGTTATGGTAATAAACACCTACAGCAAACCTAGGTCCCAAATTAGTATAAGCACAGATAACAGAGATCAAAATAGAAATAAAAACAGAGGCTAAAACACATCCAAAGGATCAAGGAAATAAAGTGTTGGTTTTCTGAAAGGAAAACCAAAATGGACAAATCTTTACCTAGTCTAACCAAGCTAAAGAAGAAAACTGACCCCTAGAAAATAAAATTTGGAGATGAAAACTGAGACATTACAACTGATACAACAATAACATGAGCAATCTTTGAGGCATAACAGCAATGTTTGTGAATAACAGCAAGCCAATAAGCTGGAAAACCTAGAGGAAATGGGTACATTTGAAGACAAATAACCTATCCAAATTAAACCCTGGGGATATAGAAAATATGAACAGACTGATAACTAGCCACCATGTTTAATTAGTAATGAAAATTCTCCCAGGAAAGAAAAGCCCAGGGCCAAGTGGATTCACTGCCCAAATCTGCCAAGCTGGAAGAATGGACCCCAATCCACTACCAAGTATTTCAAAAACTGGGATGGGAGGAACTCACCCAGGTCACCTGACAAGGCCAGCATTTCCCTGATGCCAAAGCTAGACTAGGATACAGCGGAAACCCAGACTGTAGACCAATATTCCACACCCCTTGCCTCCCCTCCTCCCTCCCATCCAGCACTGGGGTCAGAACCAAGGGCCTTTTTGAGCCAGGGTCTTGCTGAGTTTTCCAGGCTGGGCTTTGGCTTTCTATCCTCCTGCCTAGGTCTCCCAGAGTGCTGGGATTACATCCATACACCACCATGCTTAGTTGCTTTCTTTGAGATTTAGAAGAAGATCCGAATGTGCATTTTCATTATTCTTATCTAATCAAGTCCTGGAATTCCAGCTAGAGCAATTAAGAAAATCAAATAAATGGAAGGCATGTGACTGGGAAGGGAAGAAGCCACGTTGTCCTGCATGCAGTGACAAGACTAAGTACAGAAAGCCTAGGGACTCTTGGAAAAGACCATTAGAACTGATAAATGCATTCACCCAGATAGTCAGAACCCATAAAAATACAGCCAGGCGTAGCTTTCGTACACATGAGTCATGGGCTTGCTGAGAAAGAAATTATAAAAGCAATTCCATCCGCAGTCGCTGCAGAAAAACAACATACTTAGCGATAAACTTAACCAAGGGGGTGAAAGACCTCTGCAGTGACAATGACAAAACACCAAGGAAAGAATGCAAAACTAGAAAGATTTTTCATGTTCATGGGTTGGAAGAATTTATATAGAAATTTCCATACTGTTAAAGGCAATTTATAGATTCCACTCAGTCCTTATCAAATTCCAATTTTGGTCTCCGCAGAACCCAAATAGACAACCCTGAACCTGGAGGATCAGCACAATGGGTTGGAATAGCCCAGGAAATCTTGCGCAGAGAACCAGAGTGTCAGGCGTTGCAGGGTGAGTCCAAGACGTCCCATAGAGTGGACGTCACCAGGACAGCAAGGGAGTGGCATCCAGACCGACGCAGAGGGTGCGAGAGGAAGGCAGCTTGTGGCTAAGTGCTTGCCCAGCAGGTCCAAGGACTTGGTTTTGATCTCCAGTCCCCGCGAATGCACACCATGCGACCACTGACGCTGGGCGTGGTGGCGCACAGCTGGGATCCCAGCACTGGGAGGAAGCTGCGATAGGCGGGTCGTGAGGAGGCAAGCTGCTAGTGAGACCCTGCACTAAACAGGTAAATAGATAAATATCTTTAAATAAAACCAGCGTGAAGACCAAGGCCTCAGCGTAGAGGTGCCAGGTGGGAGCCCACGCACCCCGGGCCAGCTGACCTCAGCTACCACGCCCACAGCACCCACAGGCGATGAACAGTGCTGGAGACACAGGACTATGCAGCGGGAGGGGGAGGCCCGACTCTCGCTTCTTCCCTTCCATGAGAACCAGCCGAGCACAGATCAGGGGCCTATAGACAAGGCAAAAACTACGGGGACGTACAGCAAGACACGGGCGCAGCTGATGATCTTTAGGGTGTGATGATGAAGCGACCAGCCGAAGAATCCTCTACACAGCCAGAGTATGGGCAGAAAAAAAATAATGACAGCTACAGAGTGGGGCAGAACGCACCAACCGAAGGTCGGTGTCCAAGGAAGCTCAGAAGTCTGACAAGAAGCCAAAAAGTCAACTGGATACTTCTCAAAAAAAGCACAAATAGCCAAATAGTGAAATAGTGAAAAGCCAAATAGTGAAAAGATAGCAGTGTTGCTAGCCATCAAGAAAATGTAAACCAGAACTACGTGAAATAGCATCTCAGGGATCACAAATATATTATCAAAAAGGGGAAAAAACAACATAAGTACTGGGGTGGGAGGCAGAGTCAGTGGCATCCATGGACACTACTGGGGCAACGTGAATTAGGAAGAGAAAACCAAAAATCGGTCTGCTTCAGAACCCAGCCCTTTCCTCAGTGCATCTAGGAAATAAATTCAGGATATTGAAGAGACTTCCCTGTTCACAGAGGCGCTCTTCATAATCCCCAAGAAACAGAGTCCCACAGGGTGTCGAGTGAGGATGGAGGGACGCACGGACTGCGACTCACGCCCAGGATGAGATGCTGTTCAGACCACGTGAGGGAGGGGAAGGGAAGGGAGGGAGAGGGGAGGAGAGGGGAGGGGAAGAGAGGAGAGGGAGGGAGAAGAAGGGAGGAGAGGGAGAGAGGAAGGGAGGGGAGGAGAGGGGAGGAGAAGCTATCTTGATATTTGTGGCAAAATATGTGGAACTAGAGGACATTATGTCAAGAGAGACACGCCAGACACAAAAGGCCAGGGCTGCTCTCTCCATATGCGAGGCCTAAAGCCAATCTGAGAGCATAGTTGAAGACTAGAATCTGAGGGGCAGGAGGGCGGGGGCTGGAGGTGGCTGTGTCAGAGCCTTAAAGAAGGAACCCGCCCAGCTTTCCACAGCGGACAGGACCGCAGTTCACTGGACCCCGCCGCTGGGCAGTGAGGAGCCAGGAGAGAGGATCCCAGGCCCCAAACATAATGATGGAGGAGGCGGAAGTGCTAATCACCGGGTCGGATCAGCTCACAGGTGCGCATACACCAAATGTCACAGACAGGCACAACTTCTTGTTACCTATAATTGTTTCACAAGCATTTTAAAGTTACCTGTGCTGTCTGAAGGTGAACTGTGGAAAAAGGGGAGAAACTAGTGGGAAAATAAGGTAAGAATTCTGCAGAGGGGCAGACGCGGACTAGCGTGGCAGGCGCAGAGGCTGTTGGAGGCGGCTGGATGAGTCCAGGCAGGGCCAGCCGGAGAAGCTCCCGGGGCCGCTGACCATTTGGATGATGGGTACGTAAGGGAGGACGAGAGCTTCTGGTCACCTGGCCACTGACCCGGCGCTGGGGGCCTGACTGGAGCGGGCAGGCCTCAGTCGGACCTGCGAAAGTCGGGAGCCCAAGGTCAGACAGCCGCCTCCGAGCCGCTGTCGGAACAACGAATCTGTAGAGATGGCGAGGCCCTGGCTTAAGCTGCAAGCTGGCAAATGACGAGCTGAAAGGGGATTTAAGAGAGTGCCCAGCAAGCGCGCACGTGGAGAAGGGCACAGAGGTCCGAGGAGAAAGTGCTGTGCGCGCCTAGCCCCTGGTGCCAGGCAAGCGAGGGGCACAGAGGACAGGCTCAAGGAAACAGTGAGGCAGGAGAGCCTCGGATGGGGACCACCCAGGAAGGCCGGGGAGGAGTGTGGTTCTGGGGGACTAAGACACAGAAGGTGCTAAGTCCTGTGTGCCACGGTAAGGGGGCATCCAGGGCTGGCCACCACAGCTGGCCACATGGTCACTTCTGTGACCTTCTCAAAATAATTCTGGGAAGTGATGGCATAGCAGTCTGATTGTAGTGGGCTCGGAAATAAAGGTGGGCACAGGATTTAATGCGGCTCACACGTGCATTCTCTCCAGAGCGGCTGGTCGGTGCCATGCAGTCTGAGCCGAACCTGAGCAAGACCTAAAATCAACTCAGCAAGGAGGAGAACGCATGCTTCACCAGTTTAAGATTTGCTGTACAACCACACACAGCAGCACTGTCTTGTGAAAGGACAAAAAACTGAACAGTGCAAAGAGCTCATAAACAGACACAAAATATAGTTAGCTGCTTTTGATGGTCTCACAAAAGCAACTCACTGACCAGAGGAGAACCTTGCCGGTCGCTGGCCACGGAGCCA
The DNA here is from genome assembly GCA_004027915.1 of Capromys pilorides. Classification (NCBI taxonomy): domain Eukaryota; kingdom Metazoa; phylum Chordata; class Mammalia; order Rodentia; family Capromyidae; genus Capromys; species Capromys pilorides. Next base: position 21,800 of record PVKN010004680.1, read on the forward strand.
CCACACGCCAGCGTGTGGAAGTCACCCTCAGCTCCTAGTTTGCATCTTATTTAAAAAAAAAAAAACCACTGAAGTCTTGAGGGGAGCACTGACCTGAGCATAGGGGTGAGGTGAGCTGGCATGCATCATGCACCCGCAGACCCCAGCTCTGGTGGGCCGAGGGAGGAGGACTACAAATGTGAGCTCATCCCGGGGACCTTAGCAACTTACAGACCCTGATTTGACTTTTTTTTTTTTTTTTTGTTAAAGATGGGGGATGTGGCTCAGCACACAGGTCCTGGGGTCCATCTGCCCTACTGAGCAAACAATGAACGGAAAAAACAGAGCTTTACAAGAAATAGGGAAACTGATTTTGGTTTTGCTAAAAGTATTATTCATAAATTTAAAAGAAGGATAAATAACAAATGTTGTCACAGATGCTCCTGGGAATAGAAAGGCAAAGCCCAGACAGGAAGAAAATATCAGCAGATCAAACATCTGGCCAGACTTGTGCTCCAACCCCTAGGGAACCCAAAGGTGCAGAGAACCCCAACTGCACCCTCGGGGCTGAACTGCACCTTCTCACCCCAGGAAGGGGAGGTCCACGCCCCTGTAAAGCAATAAACGCACCACATCAGCCAGGCACAGTCGTTCCCAGAGTGTAGATAGTCCAAAACTTCATGTATTCAATAAATACATAAGTTCTTATCTATCCTTAAACAAACAAAAAAACTCTTCAACAATATAAAAATAGGAAAAAATTTCCATGGATCATGAAAGGAGACATTCGGACAGAAAATGAGTTCACGTAAAGGTGCACTACGTGTGAATTTCAAAGGAGAGACAGTGAAGGTGAGGATAAGATACAGCTTTAGTCCTCCTGGGGGGAGGAGGAGGAGAGGAGGGAGGCACGGGGAAGGCACAGCTTGGTCCCTGAGGAGGAGCCTGGGGCAGGGAAGGCGCCCCCGAGCTGGACACCCAGGCCAGGGGCGAGGTGGAGCTGAGGGTCAGGGCCTGAGGAGCCTCCCGGCTCTGGCCCGTTTTTCTTGCTTCCTTTTTCAGTGACAGGAAGGCAGCTGCTGATGGCGTGGGAAAGCAGCAGGTGCAGGTCTGGGAGCCCATGTTTGGAGGCCGCAGCCGGGCCTTGCCCTCCGCTCTGGGTCCTTCCTGGCCGCCTCCTGTCTCTCTGTCACCCTCACCCTCTGACCCCAAGCCTAGCAGGAGACCACAGTACACGTCACGGGGCTAGCCCAGCCTCCAGCGTAGGACGCCCTAACGCCGTTTGCTGATGCGGTGAGCTTTTGTCCTCTGTCTCTGATATTTAAAGCACCAGTTTTAGTTCTTTGATGAAAAAAAAATCATGAACAGCTAAAAAGAAGGTAAAAAATCTTTCTTTCTTTCTTTCTTTCTTTCTTTCTTTCTTTCTTTCTTTCTTTGCCACAACTTTCTGCAAAAGCATCACCACCTTGGGGCCCATGAGATGGCTCAGCGGTTTATAGCGCCTCCCTAGGAGTTTAGGCAACGGTAGAGACCGCGAGGTCGATCCCCGGCACCACATGCTGAGCCAGCCCCACCACCAAGGCAGGCTGAGCCAGCCATAACACAAATAAACAAATCAGGTTTAAAGAAAAAAAAAAAAAAAAAGCATCACCACCTCTTTTTCCAAGAGCGATGGTACTTAGCCTGAAGCCGAGCAAGCTGGGCTTGGGAAGCCTTCTGCTAACTGAGTTGCTGGCCAGATTATGATTATGAGGAACCGGCCATTATGCCGAGGAGCTGCGTCTGAGAAGAGACGGCTGGGCAGCTCGGAGGAGGACGGCAGCCAGCGACACCGAGGGATCACCGTGCACCATGTGCTGCCAGGCGTGGAAGCGGTGGCGCCGCCTTCTCGGACCGAGGCGCCCCCGAGGCCGGCGAGCCCCGCCTCTGCCCAGCGCCCCTCAGGGTTTTCTTAACGCTCCACATCCACGGAGAGCTCGGAGAGAACCTGAGCCTTGCGCCCAGTTTGAGCCACGAGTCACAGTGTCTCCGTCGGGGCAGCCTGTGCGGCACAGTCCCCTAGCGCAGGCCGGGGGCGCACATCACCCCGACAGCTGTGGAGGGAGGACGGGGTGTACCTTCATCCTGAAGAACGCGATGCTCGTCAGCAGGTCCACCGTGGACTTCAGGTCCTGCAGCCTCTCGCTGTTGCTGGCGGGAAAGTTCTCCTGGGAAGTGGGAAGTGGAAAATGGGTAAGGCCTCCAGGGGAAACAGCCTGCAGCTCACTAGGAGTGATGCAGAGGCGGGTACGCAGGCAGCGTTTAGAAACACCCCCAAGTATTCCTTGATGAATACCCCTAAGTAGGAAGTAAAAGTTGCAGAAATGTGTGTGCTCCTCCTTGTCTCAGAAAGCCACTGGCTCGGCCTCGACATGGATAACAAGGCGCCAAGTCGTGCCACTGGGGTGCCAGGGTGACGCTGGCCGCTTGCAAGCAGGGCGCAGGCAAAAGCCCTGCGCGAGCCCCTCTGGACGGGCGCTTTCGCTTTCAGGAGGCCTCGGAGCATGGTTCCTGCGATGTGTGCACTTCCAGTCGGAAAGAAACTTTTGAAAGAAAAATGTAAAGCTGCATAGTCTCTTCTGAAGTGCTGCAAATTTCAACAAGGCTTTTCTTTTAGAGCTTTGGGGAGAAGGGCCATGTAACAACCCAGATGTCTCTAATTTTGTGGGAAAGGGAAGGCATAATGAAGAAGTGTTTGAATGAAGCAGCAGTCTCAACGCTGAAAAATTTCTCCTATTAATTTTCTTGGAGACTGACTTGGTAGAGAGCCACCAGGAGAAGCACGAGGGGGCCTCCAGGCATTTCTAGGGCATGGGTGGCTCTGGAGCCCTTGTGACAGCGAGTCCTGCACCCAGGCCCATTCTGCCCCCAGGCATCCTTCCCAGTGCTGGGCGTGGGGTCTCTGCCCAGGGTGGTGGCCCCCGCCTTATATGCGATTAGGCATGTCCTGAGAGGCCCGTGATAAAACCAAGGCAGAAGGGCAGCGTGGCAGTGGACACGCAGAACCACGCATGGAGGGTGGACTGGTCAGGAGCGTAAGGTGTCTGCGGGCGCCCGCCGCTGCAACAGGAGCGGTCTGTTTACTTCTTATGTGCTTATTGTTTTATTTGTTTTTTTATTTTAAAGAGAATAAAAAATTTAGAGGACATTAAAAATGATACAGAATTTCAAACCAACATGATAGGAAATCAGCAGTGATTACTATATTGCATATTGTTATCTTCAAGGTTGTTCAGATTACCAGAGGAACGTTAATGCTTAATTTTTTCATTAATTGAGCATTTTTATAATTAAATTTGTAACTGATTTTTTTTTTGTAACTTGGCCACTTTGTAACTAAAGTGGTGTGTGTGTGTGTGTGTGTGTGTGTGTGTGTGTGTTTTATCTGGTTGTGGAATAATAGAACTGTGGCCAGTTACGCTGACACAGGAGGAGAGCATGTGGTTGTTACATAACCATCACAGTGCACTGGGCTGCACATGGTGTGGTGTTGTTGGACTATTGTAGTTCAGGTGGGCAAGTACTGGGCAGGACAGGAAAGGGCCAGGTCAGGTGCTGTGTGGCTGGACCTAGCACTGCGTGTCTACAGTCCCTGCACGCAGCGGGGAGGCTTACACGATGCCAAGACCGCGCACGGAGCTCACGCACCGGTTACCTGTGGGGAGAAATGACTCGGTACATACCCGGTACTTGGACAGGTCGATCCTCAGAGAGTTGTGCAGCTGGTCCAGCAGTTTTATGAATTTTTCCCTCTGCACCAAGAAAACAGAAAACGAGAGTGTAGGATTAAATGACCAGTCTAACAGGAATCCTCACGATGATTATGAGTCTTTGCTCCCAGTTCAGAGAAGGCCAGGCTGGAGAGGTCAGCAGCCTGGCCAAGGTCACGGAGCTACTCTTGCTCTCTGCACCAAAGTCAGCTCTTGCCAGCAAGCCGCTCTGCACCCACACGATGAGGGAGGAGAGTCGGCTGTTCCTACAGAGGGCCCAGGGAACTGCGCTCTAAGGGGGAGAGCCTTCACGCCCCGAAGGACGAGTGCTTGCTGCAAGGCTCCGGCTGTGCTGACTCAGAGGGGGCAGCGCCAGCACGCCACTCACTGCGCCCAGGCCCACGGTCATCGAAGTCCAGCAGCCCAGCCAGCGGCTCCTGCCCCTGGGTGCCAGGACCAGGACAGGGTCACATGGGAGGTGGTCAGGGCAAGGCACTCTGCGGCTGGGTGAGTGCCAAAGCCACACGAATTAACTGCAAGCAAGGGAGATGCAGCCGAAGCACACACGCGGATCTGCACACAGGCCGCACTCCGCTCTCGGAGGTCGAGTCTCCTCTCAAAAACAATTAAAGGAGGAGCTGCAGAGACCACTGATAGTGACCTGTCCGCTGCAGGGGCTCATAAACACCCAGCAGGTGACCCACACGCCCCAGCCCCTGCTCGCTGGCCCCCTTCCCCTGCTCTGCTTTCTGGAGGCCAGGAGGTGACCAGCTGTTAGGCTGCCCCCTTCTGCCTGGGGTTGCTGCCTTGGAGCAGCCTCCCATGGACTGTGTCCCCCAAACTGTGGGCTGCATTAAAACTCTCCTACTTTAAATTGTGGGTGTCCGGCATTTTGTTCCCCATGATGGGAAATTAGCTAACACAGTAATAGGATTGATTGAAGGAAAAAAGTCTGTCTACATTAATATTCTAGAAACACCAAGCTACGTTTTGTAAGATATTGAAACAACAGAATAGTTCTCCAGCATTTTCACATAAGAGGTGGATTTTTGGTGTATCTGACTGTCTTCCCTTGAACTTACTGATTTTAGTAGAGTGAGCTAAATAGTCTCAACAGGAGCTCAGGAGCTGTCCCTACTGGGCAGAGGGCTCTGCTCCACCAGGCTGGCTGCAGCGTCTTTATTAGGTGGAGCTTTGGGCCTTTTCTCCCCCTGCCCTCTGTGAGTCTCCCCTTTGTTCATCCTTAGCTCAGCCAGGAAGGGAGGCCCTAGTCCAGGCCTGTGAAGGGAAAATGGAACCACCAGAGAGAGATGCAAATGCTGCCGCCCTGCCCTGCCTCAACAGACCTACCAAGGCCCCGAGTCCTCCTGCCTGCGGCTCCGTGCAGGATCACTGGGTGCCTGAGTGTGCTTAAGCATTCGCCTGAGTTCTGCCTCCTGTGGGACATGCATGACACATCCGGGCCCTGCCAGAGCTTCACGGCCCAGCTGGGAAATTTTCATTCAAGGGAAACAGGATACTGGAGGGAGCTGCTGAGCTCAGCAGAGCTTCTAAACGACGCGGATGATGCGAAATTGAGTGCGCTGCTCCCGGAATTCTCAGAGGTTCCTCTAGGAGGGCTGAGCAGTGACCTTATTTCCCACCACTCTCTGTAGCTAGTGGGCCTGCCTGTGCAGACAGGGGCTGGGGTCTACACAGTGGAGGACAGCTACTGCCACGTTCCCAGGACGGTGTCCCGGTGCGGTGTGTCCCCTTGCAGCTGCTGAGGGTCGATCGATCATGGCCACGCTAGGTCTCATCTGTCAAAACTTGAGGTTTAGCTGGTTGATGGAGTGCAGAGGCTGGCTTGGCACGCTGCATAACAGGGCTGGCAAGCCGCCTCCTGGACTTCGCCAGTCACATCCTGGCTAGGCCCCGGCCCCCGACACCCATTGAACAGCTGCTGTAGGCAGCACAGAAGCAGACAAGCCTGACTGCTTTCCAAAGCAGCTTTATTTACAGACACTGAAATTCAAATTGTGTGCAATTTTCATGTATCACAAAATAATAATCTTTTATTTTTTCAACATTTACAAATGTAAAGAGCAACCTCTGATGGGCCACATGAAAGCCAGCTGGTGAGCCAGATTGACCCCAGGCCCAGGGCAGGCTGGGCAAGGCAGGCACCACCCAAGTGCAGGCGTGTAAGCCTGGCACCCGTGGGCACCAGGACCCACCCAGCCCTTCCCACCATCTTGCCCACTAACTCAGCCCTGGGTCCCAGCCTGCTAAGCTTTGGGAACTGTGACCCCGACCCCTTCTCAGCCCCTTGCTCGTGTCCCCTCTTCTGAACACCTCTTACCAGTTGCATAGCTCTGGGCATCTTTCTGAAGGGGACCCCCATCCTCTCCTAACTTTCATGGGTGCCAACTGGCAAACACAGATGGTGCAGCTCAAAGAATGCGGGAAAACTCAGACTCCATGTGCAGGCGGGGCCTCCTCCTCCCGTGGCCCGCTGCCACCTCACCTCCACCGTGTGCCCACCTTGCCCGGCCCGCGGGGCTCTCTAGCCTGCTCTGCAGTGGCACTGAGCTTACACCAAGTTCTGGCTTCTGCCTTTACTGCAAGTCTGTGGGCAGAGCCGGCCCTGCTTGCTTGGTGTGGTTAGCTCATGTCACAGATGAAAGAAATGCAACAAGATAGCTGTCTTCACAGAGGAGCCAGGCCCCTAGGAAGCACGTGGGAGCAGAGAGTGAAAAGGAACAGAACTCTGCCAGGCAACCACTGGAAATGCTTGGGCGACTCGGCTAAGACCCCTTCCGCTGCTCTACCTGGGAACGTTCCAGAGCTTTTCGCCTGAGAAGCAGTGGCCCAGGGAGACCGAGGCAGAAGCACCACGGAGGTGGGTCGGGCAGTGAGGAAGCACGGCCACGCTCACGCTGGCACGCTGGCTTGTGTACTGCAGGTGCTCGTGTGAGGATAATTTTATACCAACTGCTCCTTTGAAAACTCTCCTTACAGGTTACCTTCTCAGCCATGCACAGTCCAGCAGGCAGCTGCATTTCCTGTCCCCTCACCGACAGCAGTAGGGAGCCAGGCTCCCCAGTGTGCGCCACATGAGGCCTCTTCTGACCTGGTGCCTGCTCGCCCTCCGGCCCTCCCTCCTGGCAGCTATGCTGGGCAGCTCCTCTGTACTGCACCAGAGCTGCCTCCCCTGCACCCCGCAGCCCCCATGAGCCGACCCCCTCTTCCCTGCCTGCGTACCTCACTGGGAACAGGGTCGTGCATGCTTTGCCTGCGGGCCTAGACCCGTGGCTCAGCCAAGCTGGAGACTCGTTTTCCTCTCACAGCTCTGTGGGCCTGGAAAGGCGGTGCCTGGGCCGATCCCTGGCTCCCTGCCTCCCCCTCTGACCTTGGCCCATGAAGGCAGTCTCAGGAGGGAGCCTCCTACAGTCCTGCCCACGCTACTTTCAGGTGCAGTCCCTTTAGGCCGCAGGGTTTCTGTCACTCCTGGGCCCTTTCTCCTTCTCCTTCTCCTTCTCCTTCTCCTTCTCCTTCTCCTTCTCCTATCAGGCCCCCTCCGAGCAGCCACAGCGGCTGGTCTTCCTTTCCTGCCCCATCCTACGGCTCTCCACGACTCCCCAGCCTCTGGCCCGGCCTCCGCCTCCATCTTTGCTGTGCCCTCCCTGCCCAGGTGGCCGCTGCCCTGCCTGCACTTTCTTGAGTTCATTTCACATCTTACTTCTCTTGTCCTTACTCAGGTAGCTTCCCAGGCCGACGGCAGTTTCTCTGCCACACTTTGGACTGAAAATCCAATTCACCATTCCTGAGTGGAGCTTTCAGGTGCCTCAGGAAGAATCCCCTGGTCCCTGCAATCCCAGAGTGTTGGCCAGCAACACAGGGCCGCGCCCGCGGGTGAGGGTGATGCGCAGCCATGCGTGCATGCAGGCAGCTCGTAGCACTCGCGCCTTAAGGCGTGGGCGTCCGCATCCGACTTGCAGTGCCTTTATTTCCCTCCACAGAAATTCATGGGAATTATCACGTAGATATGAACTGAAAGGACAAATGGACCAAGAGAAAGAACGCAGGAAGCCCAGAAGTGCCGAACCAGCGCTGATAGCGCCACAGAGGAATGTGATCTCGGGAACACAGGGATGAACTAGGGCCACTGCGCACGTGAGTGGTTCATGGGTCGCTGTTCTGAGACAGGTTCTCACCGATCAGGCTGCCCTGAACTCAGTGTGCAGCCCAGGCTGGCCTCCAACTTTCAGTGATCTTCCTGCCTTAGCCTCCTGAGTGCTGGGATTACAGCTGTGGCCGCCACGCCCAGCTTACTAAACATTTGATACTTGCACCTTAAGATAATTTGCTGTGGAAATTTCCTGAGGTCAGCTGACAAATGAAGTTGCTGGCCCTGCCTCCTGCGTTGCCTCTCCCAGCCCCACAGCCACCTGGGAGTCTCTCCAGCTCCCCTGAGGCGCTTCCAGTAAGAGTCCTTGGTCCTGACTGCAAACAGCATTTTACTGTGGTGTCCAGGTAGGCTGTCCCTGAAGTGCATGGCTGGAGGTCCAGCATGTATCAGTTCATGTCATACGAATTCTCTGTTCCTCAGCTTCGGAGGGCAGCAGTTTAACAAGCGGCTCCTGCTGCTGGCAATGGAGCCTGCGGGCCTCATGGGAGCATGGAGTCACGCATACCCGGCCTTCTCTGGACCTCCGTGCCCCACTCCCAGAGCCATTCCGGAGGGCCAGCTTCTCCTGCCGGTGCCAGCCTGAGCCCTGGGCAGGCACAGGGCTCATTTCTACCCAATGCATACCCCAGCATCTGTCCTCATAGGGCTGCGTGTGACCCTGTCCAAAGTGACCACCCGCGAGCTGAGAGAAGCCTGGTGCCAACCCAGCTGCACCCTCTGCCCTGGCTGCGGGCTGCCCTCAGGGGCTCTGGGATCCTTCTTCCTGCTCCCCACGCCCACCCCACAACCCTCTCTCCTCAGTTCCCTTCCTGCGTCTCCAGGCAGCCCTGGAGGTGGGGAGGGGTCGCCATCCCAAGCTGGGCTCCAGGGTCAAAGGCTGCCTCTGCTCGCCAGGGCGAGAATAGAGCTCGCCCTGCCTTGTCCTCCATGGCCTTTGCCACCTGCCCAGGCCCTCCTCTCTTCCTAGCAGGGGCCCAGCCCTCCCTTGCAACTGTACGTCCCTTCCCTAGCAGCCTGTTCAAATGTGTCTCATTCAATAATGAAAAATTCCTACCCAGTGAGAGAACAAAGCCCAGTTCTCCTCACATGGCAGACGCAGCCCGGGTCGGGCTTGCTCTTTCCTTCCTGCTCAAGCCCCTCAGAGAATGGTCTAGCTTTTGCCCCATTTTCACATTTTTCAGATTATTCTCATAAAATTAGTACTTTTTTGAGATAGCGTCTTGCTACATAGCTCAGGCTGTCCCCAGACTTGCAGTGGTCCTCCTGCCTCAGCCTCTCAAGTACTAGGATTACAGGGGTGCACTACCGTGTGTGGCTGATACAAATTTAATATTGAAAAATTAAAAATTTAGTTATAAAGTCAAATATGAAAATGTACCAGCAAAATATCAGCTTTTGATTCTTAATTCTAACAGTGGCTGCATCACTGTATTTTACTGTTTCCTTACAGTATTTTTTCCTAAACCTGTATGTGTCTGCATGTGTATATGTGTGTGTGTATAGGTATGTGTAGGTGTGTACACGTATGTTTGCATGTATGTCCCAAGTGGGAGTGACATTCTGGGGCTGTAGTGCTTGCCTTTCCACTTAGCCTTATTAAGGGTGTTACCCAATTTTATGAACTCCCCTTTACAACCCTGGTGTTGGATAGTTGTATTCTATTTTATTGAACAAAAGAACTGTAGTTTATTTAGGTGTCCACACCTACTCCTCAGGAAATCAGGGCTCTACTGGGTGCTGTGCTGGGCACCGAAGGCCCCTCGGGACCTTTCCTTTTCCCATCCTAGTTGAGCTCTGTCCTGGCGGTTGGCTGTGTTACCCCTTCCTGGACACGATGCACCTTAGCTTTGCCTAAGGCTTGCTTGAGAACCACCTTAGGTGGAGAAGCTGTCTCCATGCGGGCGTGGACTCTAGAGTCATGGTGCACCTGGTCTGGGCCTCTGAGGAGGACACAGAAGGACTGCGTGGCTGTCCCTGGATCCCAGGGACAGTGTCGGTCCCCACAGATGGTAAGACCTGGGGCTCCAAGGTGAGGTGACAGGTGTCGTACTTGATGCAGGTGGCTTAGTGAAGGCGTTGCTGGTGACAGGAGACAGTGTAGACTCACCCCCAACTCACCTACTCGGAAAGCCACGCTCAGAAGAAATGCTAGAAGAGGAGCCTCTTCGGCTGAGCCTGAGCTCCGAGGAGTTCCCTGGCAGCCACACTGCCCCGAAGCCTGCAGGGCACCAACGCCAGCCTGCCCTCTCCTCCCTCAGTCAGTGTGGAGCACAGAGCATGCTGTCATGATTTCCCTGGTGGCTTTGATGGTGATGTTAACCATGTAGCCACGACTTCTTCCCCAGAGGCTGAAAGGGCCCAGGACCCCGTGACCATCCCTGTGTCACCGTGGCTGGCGTATTCTTCACCATGTGCATGGCAGAACATCAGAGCCCAAGCTGTTTCCTAGCAGACGATGCCTGGGGTCACAGGCAGATTGCAAGGCAAGCTTCTGAGAACCACGCATCCCCTGGCCTGGACCTGGGTCCTGATGGCATCTCACTGAGCGGGCTAGGGAATGCTCTCCACACCCTGGTCAGGCCAGGGCGGCTCTGGCCCCAGGGCTCACTGGCTGTGGCCTGGCCCTGCAGTGAGCAGGGTAGGAGGGATGCACCCTGGTCCTTCCCGCCCCTTCAGGACTTCCACCTTCCCAAACCGGTTCCCGAGTTTAACCTCCTTTGATCTGCATCTTAAGTTTGACAAAGTTCCAGAGTGAGAGCCAAGATCTTCAGCAAGCAGACAAAAAGCAGGTTTAGGCAACTGAAGGGAGCTGAGTCACGGAGCTACCCCAGGGGCGTAAGCCCCAAGGCGCCCCGCCCGAGGCTGCTCTCTGAGGAGGGCTTCTTCTGGCTTGTTCCTGTGCCTTCCTTCTTTCCCTCTCAGCCCGCACACTTGCTCTCTCAGGTGAGCAGCAGCCCGCGCCAGCTCACCTGTGCCTAACCGGGTTTCACCTTTCCTGTGTGCTCAGCTGTTCTATTCACACCGTCCACTCGCTGTCCAGTCTGCTCAGTGAGCCAGTCCAGGGCGCCGTGGGGAGAGTGGTCTGGCGCCCTGGAGGCCATATTGCTACAGTGGACCTAACTTCCTCCAGAGAGAGAGAGAGAGAGAGAG
>PVKN010004681.1:0-32837 GCA_004027915.1 Capromys pilorides
GGGGGAGGGGGAGGGGGAAATAATGGAAGATTGGATGGAGAAAGCGAGGCACACACAACCATCTACCTGAGCGCAGAACATGCGCACGGTCAGGGGCTGCACGCCCAGGGCTTGGGAGACCACGCTCACCTGTAGCGCTGCAGCTCCGCCTCCAGCCTCCTCCCCCAGCGCTGCAGGCCAGGCACCTGCCGCGCGAGGGCCTCGAGCTCACGCACGCGGCGCAGGCTATGCAGCACCACCCGCCGGGCCTCCTCAGCGCGCCGCTGCACCTCTGCCTGGCAGCGCCTCAGCCGACCTGCGCGCGCCTCTGCAGCCGCCAGGGCGCCCTGTGCCTGCCGCAGCTCCCGTGCCGCCGCCTCTGGGACGCCCGCCTGGCTCTTCCAGAGACCAACCTGCAGGGACAGAGGAAGGGCTGAGCATCCCCTCCGGCAAGGAGGCAGTGCCACCTCAGCCACTGCCATCACCCAGAGCATGGGGACAGAGTGACCAGGCAGCTGTGCATTTCACTGCGTGCTGCTTAGGCACCTGCCATGTCCCGAATAAAGGGGGGGGGGGGCCCTCGGTCGTGAAGCTCACATCCTGTGCTTCGCAGACTAGCGATTCTTTATTATTATTGCTGCTTCAGCCTGCCCTGGGGGTGGGTTTGGCGCATGTGGTGCCCGGGATCGAACTGCGGTCCCTGTGGTTGCCTAAGCTTTCCTAAGCAGGGGAGACTAGCAATCTCTAGTGGGCCTTCAGGCACGCATTTGGGATCCCTGACCTCGGGAGGCTGAGGCAGGAAGATCACTTGTAGTTCAAGATAACCTGGACATTTTGAGGCTTTTCCAAAAATAAAAGCGATCCCTAAATTTGGTGCTTTCATGGCCTCTGCTCCAGTGGCCACAGCCTTTAGCCTACAGGTGACGCACACTGCAAGCTGGCAACATCAGCCCTCCCCGGGGGCTTGTGCCTGCAACTGCGAATTACTTGAGAGTGGAACTTTGTCATCACTGCTTTGTTCCCAGAACTTAGACCCAGCTTGACACAGTGAGTGCCCTGGAAATGCTTGCTCAGGGACCATCTTCTCAGCCTGCAGCCCACGCATGACTGGTGACTTCCCGCCTGCATCCTTGGCTTAGCCTAGTACATGTCACCTGCTCTATCTTTTGCACACCCCGCCCTGAGTCGCACCTTGTGTCCTCTCTGCGACCCTACCCCCCAAGTGACCAGGTTCAGGGCAGTAGGAGAGGTTCTGTATAATAGTGTGCTCCCTCTGCCCTTGTCATCCCCTGGGGTACGGTCTGCTCCTTTCCTCATTTGACTTCTGGCCCCTAGCACTGTCCCTGGAACATGGCTGGGGCCAGTGCTAAAGTGTTTGTTGACTGATTTCAGATCTGTGTTCATAGCTCTCGGAATGCTTCACAGCTTGGAGCATGTCTGGCAGTGTCAGCACCTGATGGCAAGTGACTGCCACCCTGTAATCTAGTGTTGGCCACACTGCCTCACATGGGCTCCAGTCCTGGCCCCGAGGGCACCCCATAGCACTCGCAGAACTAGGAGAGGAGCTCTCTCCCCATTAGGCCGGGAGGCCTGCACGGTTGGGGAGGGGCGTCAGGGTGGTGGCAGTGTGTGGAATGGCTGTGAACGTAGGCCTGGAGTTTTGGTGAGTAGAATGGAGATAACAATAGGGGCTGAGAGGGGACACCCACTTGGGACTCCCCTCCTGTCTCCCGGACAGGAGCTCTCTTTCCCTCAATAAATATCTTCTGCTCATTAAAAAGAAAACAAAACAGAACAACAGGTGCTGAGGGAGGAAACAGTGGTGCACACCTGTAATCCCAGTTGTTCAGGAGGCTGAGGTGGGAGGATGGCAAATTCAAACCCAGCCTGGGCAATTTGGCAGACCCACCTTGTCTTAATTAAAATATAAAGAGCTAATGTAGCACACTAAAGCGCTCCTAGGTTCAGATCCCCAGGACGAGCGAGAGGGTAGGTAGGGGTGGGGATTAGGATGGCGTGAAGTGAAATGGAATGGAATGGGGTCGGATAAGGACAGGAAGCGAGGACGTAAGGACAGTGGGTAGCGCTGCCCCCTCTGCTCCCTTCCTCCTCTTCCGCCCAATTCTGCGGACCAGACCCCACCCCGAGGAACCCCCGGCGCGCACCTGCAGCGCGAGGCAGCGCGCATCACTGCTCTGCAGCGCGGCGCGCAGGTCCTCCACCAGCTCGCGCAGGCTACCGTTCTCCTCCTCCAGCCTCGCCACGCGCTCGCCGTCCGGGCCGCCGCCGTCGGGGCAGGAGGCGCGGGGAGAGCGGCGGCGGCGGCGCGGGCGGCGCAGGCGAATCTGCGTCTCGATGTGCTCGCTGAGCGCGCCACGGGGCAGCCGGGGCCCGGCGCGGGTGCCGAAGTAGCCGCAGAGGCGCGCGTGGAACTGGCGGAAGGTGAGCTCGGGGGGCTCGGCACACAGCGCCAGGCGCGCCTCCTCCTCGGCGTCCGCGTCCCCGTCGGCAGCCACGAGCCCAGAGTTCGCGTCCCCGTCCGCGGCGCCATCCTCACCGCCCGCGTCTCCCGCAGCGCCACCCCGCGCGGCCTCCCCGGTGGCAGCGCCCTCGGCTCGCAGCCCCAGCACGGCGCAGAGCGCGCGGAAGTCGGCGCGGGGCAGGCGGCCGGCGCCGCGGCAGTCCAGGTGGTGGAAGACTTCCTGCAGGTACTGGTCCAGGCCGGTGGCCAGCACCACAATCTCGTTCTCCACGCCGCGGTCCAGCCCGTAGTGGTGCGCGAGGGCGCTCAGCAGCCACTGCGTGCGCCGCGCCGGACGCCGGTACGGGTCGCCCGCCGCGCCGTCCGTGCCCGGCTCCATGGCCGCACCCGGCGCCGCTTGCAGGGCGACCCGGAGCTGCTTGAAACGAGGCGCTTGGCGATTGCGGGGTGGCAGCGGCGTCCCCTGGGGACCTGAGGCACCCACAGGCGCGCTGCGGAGCGCAGGCAGGGTCTGTTTTCTCCAAGTGGGAGTAGCCGCGGCTAGGCTAGGTATTCTTCCTCCCTGAGACCCCCCGGCGGCCACTCCGCTCACGGCTCCCTTTCCGGCGTCTGCTCCTCTCCTCCCACGCCGGGGCGGTCGGCTTTCAACTCCATCCAACCTCCCTCCAGGCTCTGTCAGCAGGCTGGAAGCTCAGAGTTTGCCCTGAAGGTGGAGCGTGAGGAGCTCGCCGGGTTCAAAGCTGGGCGGGGCGGGGCGGGGCGGGGCGGGGCTGTCCTCCCACGCCCACGCCGCCCCGCCTTCCCGGTCGTGGGAAGCCCTGGAGGGCGGCCTAGCCAGCTCCGCCTTTAACTGTCGGTGTAGGAAAGCCTTCCGGCGGGTTAAATTCAGTTTCTAAGGCCCACCCCCCCACCCCCCACCGTGGATGTGCAAAAATCTCGATGTGGGAGCTGGAGCAAAGACAGGCGCACAGCGGCCAGGGGACCAGGTCAGGGCATCTCGCTGCTGGAAATCCTTCTGAGTTAATCTGCGTGCGTGTGTGCCTGTGCATGTTGGGTAATAGTGACAGGACTCCCCAAAAAGTGGTTGTCTCCACCTTTGCTTTTTTTTTTTTTTTTTGTACCGGCGGTCAAACTCATGACCTAGGCCAGCACCATGCCACTAAGCTACATTTTCAGCCCAGTCTCCTGCTTTGCAATCAAAGATGGTGACTTGGTAGAGAGACCTGGTTCCATCTCTGGGCTGGGGTTATCTTTTTTATTTTTTTTTAAACCAGATTTCATTGGTTCGTCTTAGATATACAATAACAATCTCATTCATCATAGAGAATTTGTATCTGTACATAATATAATATAATTTGGTTTTTTTTTCTCCATTCCCCTATCCTCCCTTCAACCCCTTCTCCCTGCCCCATTTTTTTTTAAGGCATAACTTTAGCTCCCAAAATTTCTTGTGACAACTTTATTTATTTATTTATTTTAGTTTTTATTTTAAAGAGTAAAAATAGCAGAAACAAAGATAGGAAAACAGTAACAAGCAAGAGTACATATAGTACAGGATTTTCAAAACAAGAAAAATTTAACAATGATTGTATTACATATGTTCATCATCAAATCTGTTTAGATTAATAGATATAGATATGTAAGATTAGTCAAACAATTAAATGTTAACACTTGCAATAAACCTTCGTTTTTTTAAAACTCTTCCAAATACATTTTGTATTTAAGTCACTCTTCTAAAAAACAACAACAACAAAATAATAATAATAATAATAATAAAAATTTTATAGGGGTTGGTGATGCAGAAAATGTAAGGTCCTGAGATTGATTCCTGGTACCACCCAATATTTATTTATTTATTTATTTATTTATTTATTTATTTATTTTCTGCTTTTGAGTCTTTATATTAGGGAGACTATACGATATTGGCATATGTAGGTCTGCCCTGCCCCATTTACAAGGCTTTATTTCCATCATTTCTCTCAGTCCCTTTCTCTCTGTTTCCCTGACTTTTCAGTTCTTTTGGGGCTAGGGTTAGTCTAACAGGGTTGCTGTTTGTAAACATGCTTTCTGGTGCCCTAGAACACATTTCTTGGCCAGGTCTTGTGACGCATGCCTGGAATCCCTGCCCTTAAGAGGCTGAGGTAGGAGGATTGCTGCAAGCTTGAGAGCAGCCTGGGCCACAAAGTGTGTTAAAGGCCAACTCGAACTGTATAAGCAAACCCTGATTCAAAACAACAAAACAAAACATACACATTTCTAAAAGACAGAGGCTCGCGCTACCAACTCGTTTTCTTTCTTTTGCACAGCGGAGGTGTGGTGATGGCAGCCATCCGTTTCCTGTGCAGGGATTGGTTATCCAGCCAAGTCCCATAGAGAGGCAGACTCAATTCTCTTCATCTGCAACATGGGCTTGTGTCCAACTCCACAGTTTAAGAGTTAAACCCTGCCATTTCAAAAAGCAATACAATTCTGTTTCCTTAAATACTATCAATCTTGTAAAAACAAAACACAAATCTGTTTCCTCTGCCACACTATCCCAGAATCAGCACTTTGTCCACTTAGCAAATTCCTGTTGTGTGTGTGTGTGTGTGTGTGTGGAATTGAACTCAGGACTTTGCACTTGCCAGGCAGGTGCTGCACCACGGAGCTATATCTCCGGCCCTGCTATTCATTCTTGAGCACTTTGCCCAAGGAGCACCTCTCCTGGGAAGGGCTTAGGTGTCTTTGCCCCAAATCACTTGGACATATGTTCTTTTTGTTTGTGTTGTAGTTGCAAAAGGAACAGCAATCTGGGTGACTTCATGAGACCGTGTCTCAAGCTTAAAAATAAAAAACAGGGGTGAGGGGTGTAGCCAGTGCAAAGGCCCTGGGTTCAATCCCCGGGGTCAACTCCTCCCCCGCCACCTCAAAGAAAGAAAGAAAAACACATGAGCACCAGATGTTCACCACTCCATTGTTTACGCTTGTGGGAAACTCAGGCTAGGTTCCTCCGGCTGGGCTGCACATGTGTCTGAAACAAAGCCATGAAGTAAAATCAGGGTAAACTTTTTTTGTCCCATTGACAGGATAAATCACCAAGCAAGGGCCAGTAACAAAAGCAAGTGGTAGCATAGTATGTACAGTGTTAACACATACATGACAATGACCAGGAACAATGACTGATGATTTCCACAAGTACATACATATGCGCAGAAGTGCATAAGGAGGGTGGATTCACAAACAGATTCTCTGGTTATTTCTGGGGCTGGAAGGCCGTTATCTTTCACTGCAAAGTCTTTTTGGATAGGGTGAGGCTTTCTTTTGTTTGTTCTTTCTTTTTTAAGTGGAGAATGTGTTTTGTGTATCATTTATAGGCCATACAATTCAATCATTTAAAAACACATTTCAAGCTTAGACTCATATAAGAATGCCTGTGGTTAAAATTATTTGCTTTTCTGTAAAAAGAGAAACTGAATTTCACAATCCTATACATGTCTATTACTTATGTAACCTGATATCTATTTTTATTATATAAAGATGTTTTGTCATTTAATATTATTAAAATTACATACTATATAATCTTAAGGTAAAAAAAAGGGAATGCCTTGTGATGAATGTAATCATTATTAACTGCAAATGTACTATAAGTTCTATGCATGTGTATATAAAATATGTATATAAGAAATAAAAATAAATAAAATTTAAAAAAATAAAAACACATTTCAACCATGTAAGGTGTAGCAGGTCAGTATATTTCTAGTTGAATAGCGTGTCTTAGGTATTTTTTTTTTTCAGGATCAGGGTTCAAACTCATGACCTTGCACTGGCCAGGCAGGTACTTGTGCCACAGAGCTATCTCCCCAGCCCCCAGCATGACTTAGTTTTTTTTTGTTGTTGTTTTGTTTTTGGTGTGACCAGGGTTCAAACTCACAACCTTGCACTTGCCAGGCAGGCACTTGTGCCATGGAGCTATCTCTCCGGCATGACTTAGTTTTGAATGTAAGTTTTGAACATTTTCATCATCTCTCCAGTGCCAGCCTATGTGCAGTTAGCCCATCCCCTTCACCCTGCAGTTCTCAGCCCTGATAACCTCTACTTCCTCTCTCTACAGATTCTCCTGACCTGGACAATTTTGTATGACTAGAATCACACACACACACACACACACACACACACACACACTCACCCTCATGCAAGAGTGACATGCTGCAGCTGGCTTTGTTCCTTTTTTTTTTTTTTTTTTTTTTTTTTTTTTTTTTTTTATGTATTTGGTACAAGGTCTCACTCTGCAGCTCAGACTCGTAGTGATCCTCCTGTTTTCAGCCTCCCCAGCGCTGGGATTACAGGTGTGCACCACCATGCCTGGCCTCAACACACCGGAGGGCAGGGTTGGCGCAGCATGTGATGCCTAGAATCGAACCCTGGTCTCTGTGCTTGCCTAAACAGGCACTTAGTTCACTGAGCTATCTCGCCATCTGCAGCTGACTTTTGGAGGGAGCATGTTAATATCATACCAGCAGGGCTTGTGTGTGTTACGGCAGGTACCGGCACCTCACTCCTTCCCAGGACTGACACTGCGTGAGCTGGAGAAACCATCATGTACCCACATATGCATTCATCAGCGAAGGGGGCCTCTGGGTTGTTTCCATCCTGTGCTACTGTGAGTACCGCTGCTGTGGACATGTGCGTGTTCACATGGGTTCGCTTCTCTTGCATGTATTCTTCGCTGTAGGATGGGGTCCCACGGTCCCTGCCAAGGGCCTCACCCCAGTGACCCAAAGACCTTCCTCTGCCTATGCCCTATCATAGGTTTTGCTGTCTCCCATCTGCACCAAGCTGATGCCAAGCCTTGAATCCTGCCCAATAGGCGTGCACGCACATATGCGCATACACACACACACACACACACACACACACTCACCCTCATATGCAGTTGTCAGGCTGTCCATCATCTCTGTCACCTCCAGAATCTGCCTCCTTCTCTCTGCTCTGCTGTGACCACCCTGGACCAAACCCCTGGCATCCCTCACCTGTGACCTTATGGCCTCCTCCTCAAAGGAACTGCCCTTGACCCCCTGTGCCGTTCTTGACAGCCAAAGATACGTCGTTAGTACTTGAGCCAGACCTCGCGCCTCTCTGGCCTGAATACAATTATTTTCCTCTCATTGGGTCTAAAGCTAAAGTCCTGACCATGGCTCCATGGCCCAGCACACGAGCACCTGCCACCCTCCGACTGCTCCTGTAAGTCCTGCCTCAGGGCCTTTGTACCTGCTCACCACCCCAGCAACACCTCCCACCCTTCACCTCCTCCAAACCCTGGGCCCCAGTGTCACCTCCCTAATGATCTCCAGTGCTCAGCCCTTCTAGCAGATGCTATCTCCCTTTGTGTTTTTGTCCTATTGTATGAAATGGCAAGCCCGTGAGGAGAAGGAGAGCCTTGGTTTTATTCACTACGGTTCTGGGGAGTCCTGGCTCTTTATTTTATGTCCTTGTTCATTTCTAGTGGCCCAGGCAAGGATGGGACATAACCCTACCCCATCACCATGTTGCTGGCTGCTGCTGCTGAAGGAATCCTTTGAACAATAACTTTTCTGTGCTAGTCACTATTGAAAAGAAGACTTTTCAATATCTGGAAGGGGAGCCCTTGAGGCGCCTCTGCTCCCTGTGGCTGCGGGAGGCGATGGTTTATAATGGTGCACTGTCAGGCCTGTCTGTCTGCTCCTGTTACCAGGAGCCCCTGCAATAATTCCCCTTGAATCTGCAAGGGTTTTGTTTGAGGTTCAAAGTGAGCAAACTCAGTGGTCTCCTTGGGTTCCTTTGTGTGAGCTGGGGGCGGGGGGTCCACGTGGGGGAAGCATTAAGGCCCCAGCAAAGAAATTATTTTCTCAAGTTGCTTCAGTACTGTGCGAGGCACTTGCAACAAAGTCCGGGAAAATAATAAAACAAATTTTAAAAATCCTCCACCATCCCGCCTCTAAGGAAAGATCACAGTATATTTCTGGTGCATTTATTTCCAGGCTTTGCCAGGCAAAAGGAGCTTCCGAGGTGACAGAAGAGGCTTTACATCTTCATCGGAGAGCTGGGTCCCACGACTGTGTCCATCTGTCCAAACACAAAGGGCAGATTTTACAGTATGTAAATTGGAACTCATTAAAATAGACATAAAAGCACAGCTTTCTTCCCACGTGACCCAGGCTTTGAACACAGCCATAATACTTCTTCACCGCCTCCTGCCAGACCCACAGCGAGGTGGTCTCCAGCCGGTCTCCATTAAACTGGCTCTGAGGCCAGGTTGCCCTGGATCCTGAGTGTTTATTACTGGGTCAAGGAGTAAGGGCCCTGCGGGAGCTCTTGAGATTGTTAACCTGTTTTTCAGAAAGCACTGCCATTTTACAAAGCCCCCAGAAGTGTCTGCCAATGTCATCAAGCAATTATTTTCAGCATCGTAAGCTTTCAATTTTCAGGAGGCTTAGGGAATGGGTCTGTCCAGTGGTCAGACACCAAGTTTTACTTCTGACTTCTGAAAAGGGGCCCAGCTGGTGATGCAGCTCAGTGGTAGAACACTTGCCTGGCAGGTGCAAGGCCTGGGGTTCCATCTCTAGCTCCACAAATAAAAAATTAATCCATTAATTAAAAATTAGAAGCTTGCTATTAGTTGAAGATTTCTTAAATACAATACTTATGCACAGCCCAAAAAAGAAAAAATTAATAGATGGAGCTCATTAAAATTCACTACAAAATTTTGCATTACAAAAGATACTTTAGGAAATGCAAAGATAAACAAGGGAGTAGAAGAGGATACGTGCCAAACGTTCACCCAGTAAAGGATTTTGTGTTCAGAATTTATAGTGAATCTGTAACTCATCAAAAAGTGGGAGCAACAAGGAAAAAAAGAACGCAGGTGCAGTGGTGCATATCTGTAATCCCCGCACTTTGGAGGCTGAGGCAGGAGGCTCACCTTGAGTTTGAGGCCAGCCTGGGCTGCATAGGGAGTTCAAAGCCATCCTGAACTACACAGTGACATCCTTTCTCAACAACTAAAGGGAGATAAAAGGGGGCAAGAGATACTCCTCAGCATCTACCTGAAAGAAATTAAATTCAGGAGAGCCAGGAGAGGAGAGTTGAGGCCTCCAGGCAAGAGCCCCCAACTGCCAGGCAAGCCATGCGCACCTGTTTCGCAGTATGCCCTTGCCCTGACCCCACCCCACAGTGCCCAAGCTTGACCTTGATGTCAAGGACAGTGGTTCCATACTTTGGCCTGTGATAGAACCTCAGTGGAGCAAATCTCAAACTACAGATTTTGGTCCAGTTATCTCTTGTGCAATAGATCACTCTAAAATTTAGTGACTTTTTTTTTTTTTTTTTTTCAAACAAGTCCTATAATGGGTCAAAGTTCAGATAAAATGTCCAGAGCCAAATCTCCAGAATGGCACCAAGGCTGAAGGCTTGCTTGAGTGTATTTCCAAGCTTTTCATTTTTATTACGGAAAATGTTGAACCTATGCAAAAATAGAGTAATAGTATAGCAAACTTGCATACCCCCTTCACCCAGCACCAACAAAAGTAAACTTAGGTTCAGTCCTGTTTTATCTGGGCCCTGCCTACTGCCTGGATCCTTTTGTTTTGATGTAAATCCAGCCCCAGCTCCTTTAGGCTGTAACTGCTCTAGCAAAACAAAATCTAGTGACTTCAGAGCGCATTGATTTGCTCTGCTCACACCCCTGCAGTGTGGGGAGGGCCAAGGGCTGGTAACTTGTTCCTGTGCCACGCGGCATCAGCCAGGGTAGCTCAGAGACTTTTGCACTCTTGTACCCTTTGGTGTCTGGTGGCTGAACCTGGAAGCTGCTGAAGGCCTTGGTCTTTCCATGCAACTGTGTGCCCCCCCCCCCCCAAAAAAAAAACAAGACAGAGAAATATATGGTATTTGCTTGAGAAGACTTCAGAAATCTCTGTGTCACTTTCTCTACTAGCTGAGGCAGTCTTGGGTGTGCCCCAGCCTCCAGGAGAGGACCCCAGAGCCACTGCTGGACAGGAGCGTGGATGCCATACTGTAAGAAAAGCTTGTGGGAAGAGATCTGTGGATGTGGCCATCTTTGGGAAACATAGTTCACTACTGGTTCCAAAACCCCCACCCAGAGGGAAGCCACACAGTCTTATTCCTGTGGCCTGTGGCCTCTGACCCCCAAGTGGGTGCGGACTTGGGCTGCTGCCCTGGGTAACAGTGTGATTGACTCCATCAAGGGCCCTTTGGAGGGAAATCAGGCTTGAGTCAGCAGAGGAGACGGAGGAGCAGGCAGTGGTGTCTGTCCCCAGTGGGGTGGTGCTCCTGGATTTAGGGAGCTGGTATATCTTAGTAGCCTTTTTTCTCCTTCCAGCCCTTCCTTCCAGAAATTTCTACTACTTCCTAGTTTGTAGATTGTAGCTCCCAGTATGTGGACAGGGGGACGATGGCAGGCCCACTGCCATCTGCGGCCTTACCCTTAAGGATTTTTGTTTTGTTCTGTTTTGTTTTGTCTTTTTGAGACAGGGTCTTGCTATTGCAGTTCACGCTGGTTTTGACTTCACTTTGTATCCCAGGCTGGCTTCAAATTCACAGGGATCCTCCTGTCTCAGCCTCTCAAGTGCTGGGACTGCAGGCATGTACCACCACGCCCCACCCTGCATTATTTCTTTTTTTCTTTTATTTTAAAAAGAAAAAAAAAAAAAAAAACAAGAACAAGAACAAAGACAGAAACAAAGCCACATAAAACAATACAAATGGTACAGAATTTCAAAATAAGAACAGAAAATTAACAATGGTTGTTATATTACATATTGTCATCAGATTTGTTGCTCAGATTACCAGATATAGGTATACAAGATTGATCAAACAGCTAAACATTAACTTTTCCTTGCAATAAACCTTAACTTTTTTCCTCATCATTTTTACTTTTTAATTTTAAAGAGAATATGATAATAATAGATAAGACATCAGAGACTATACGCATTTAAAAGAATAAAATGAAGGGCTGGCCAAATAGCAGATTAAAGTGCCTGCAAGCAGGTACAGGGCCGGGGATTCTTCCCTCTGGCCTGCCATGCCGGCCCCACCCCTGTCCCCAGGGTGCATTGAGAGGGCAATTGAGACTGGGTGTGGTGGCACATGCCTGCAGTCCCAGCTCTTGGGAGGCTGTAAACAGGTGGATCAGTATGTGTCCGATCTAGTAGTGAGACCCTGAACACCCTGTAGACCCTTCCCTAAAAAATACAAAAGAAACATAAATAAAAGACCAAGATGAAAGGTGTTCAGTCCAGGTTGTTATAGTGCACATTGCTGTCCTCAGTTTGGCTGCTCAAATTAGATATCAGCATATAGAGTTGGTCGAAGTAAAAACTTTAAACATTAACTGTTACTTTCAAAAAAACAGATAGAAATTAGTAGTACAGTCCTCTCAGCTATTCTGCATTACAGTTATTTCTAAGGCTTCATCCTTTAGACTGATGGAAGCCGAGAAAACTGGAGGCCCAGCGTGGAGCACTACTTGAGAACAGGGCGTCCTTGTCTCCCGCTCTAGACGCCCTGGAAGGCCTGTGACCCCGGCCCAGGCTCCAGCTCTGCCACAGTTTTCCTCTTTGTATCAGAGCAGACCATGCATCAACTCAGAGCATCTGTTGCCCAACAGCCTTCTGTGTGTGGCTCCTCAGCGACCGTGCTGTTAACTAACCACGGCAGCAGAGACGCTCGCCCTCGGCAGAAGGTCTGCCGCAGCCCCTCCTGCTGGTGCCGTCCGCCTCCCAGCCTTGCCTTTCTGTCTGGATTACCATGAACCTGCGCCTCTGCTGGCCTTTGTTTGCGCTGTCTCTCACTGCCTGGCGTGGCATTTGTCACCTCTGAGGCTTCCCTGTGCCCTCTGCCTGGACCGGTGGGCTCTTCCACGTGTTTGCAGTCTTTCATGAACGTCCTTAGCTGCAGTGTCGTGGCTGTCTAGATGACCCCCAGTTGATTCAAAATATTTCACTTTCATGATCATCTTGACTTTGAGGTAGAACCACACTGTGCCAGGTGGTGCATAACGTTAAGGTGAAGACACATTCTCGGGTTTTTGTGAGCCTACCCTCTGGCTGGGCGGTACTCAGCAGCAGCATTCACAGTATTTTTGATCACATTCAGGAAAGATAAGTTCCAGACCTCTTTGAAAAGTGTCAAGATCAATCACTTTATACTTGCTGTGCAGGCTTAGGCTGATTGCTTTACCTCTCTGTTTCCTCATCTCAGAATTAGGGCACAGTATAAGACAGAATCCTGTGGATGCTGTCTTGGCCTCAGCAACAGGAACATAAAATCTAAGAAGAGAGGTTGGGGTTTGAGTAAGACTGCAAAGCTCGTCTCTGCTTTTGCCTATGTTAAAGAATGGGGGTGCTCTCCCCTGTTCTATGGGGAAAGGGTAGGCGCATACGACAGGCTGAAAGAAAGAATGGAGGAGGGCACCCGGGGTTCTCAACTATTTTGGGGGACTGGGCTTGGATCAGATCGTTTGGGATCAAACTGATGGCTTTTTTAAAATTATTTATTTATTTATTTATTATTATTATTTTTTTAAACTGATGGCTTTACACCCGCTGCGCAAGCGCTTTGCGGAGAAGCTGCCTGCGCGCCTAGACCGGTGCAGGAAGTCCCGCCCCCGGGAGCTCCGCCCCGCGCTACCTGTCTCCTAGCAACTGGGAAACAAAGCGGGCGGGTTTTTGCACGTGCGCGCAGCGGGTCCGCAGATCTTCGGGTGGCAGCTAGGGAGCTGGTGCTTTAGCTTAGGCCACGGTCCGCTGCCCGGCGCACCATCTCGCAGGTACCACCCCGCGCCTTGGGGTCTCCCATCTCCGCTCTGGACTCCCCAACCTGCCGTCTCTTCTTAACTCGCTTCGCCACCTCCAGCCCAGCCTTCCTCTTCTGCGGTGGCCCGGGCTTCCGCCTCCACAGACCTCCAGCCCGTGTCTCCGGAACAAGACCCAGTGCCCCTTCATGTCTTGCCTCGGGGCAGTCTCGCCCTCCTTGGCCTTGCCAGCCATCCGCGCGGCCCTCCCTAGCCTGCTTGGTCTCTGCCCAAATGGCAAACGCTCAGCGTGCTCCTGTGCGTCTCGCCCGCCGCGCAGCCGACCTCCCCCAGCAGGTGCAGGGCGATTCTCTACCCTCCCTCCCCTCTCGTGATTCTGGAGAACCGGCTCACCTGGCCAGGGATTCCGGAAGCGCGCAAGGACTGACTCTTGGTTTGGAGCAAGAGAAGCAGCCGGACTCGCTCATCACCCTGACGACTGCCAGCTGCCCTGCTGTGTAGTTCCTTCCTTCATTTTTTCCTCCACACGTGTTGGGTACTGACTGTGCACCAGGCAGGGATCAGACGTTGGGCAGCCGCGAAGCAGGACGAGAGAAGGGTGGGTCTTGCTACACGGAGTAGGGCTCAGCTTCTGGGGACAGAGGTGACGCAGACTTTATTTTCTCGTAGCCTGACCTGCACTGTGGACCATGTCTCTGCACGCCTGGGATTGGGAAGCTGAGGACAAGGAAAGCGTCAGGCCGGCCTCTCCCTTCCCAAGCTTTTATCACTTTGAGTCTGAGGCAGACGGCTATGTGAGGGCTGCGGCACATGAGTCCAACGTTGACAAGCGCTTGGGTAGTCTGGAGTCCTTGGGTGCCAGCACCTTCGATTCCGACGTGCCCCACGTCGTTCCCTGCAATTTCACTATCTCCATGGCCCTCCCTGTGAATACAGGTAGGTGCTAAAGGAGAGTCGGTGCCCCTCCCAGAAAGGGGGTGTGCAGTTGACCTTCTCTTGGAAATGTAGAACACATATGCAGCTTTCCTGTCCCAGCCCCCATCCCAGAGTGTCCTTGGTCATATAGCCCAGCGGGTCCAGCTGTGGATCGGATGCCTAAGTGGCTGCCTAGATTTCTCAGACTGAATCTCCTCAAAGATCGTAAAAAGCAGGTGATGTTGTGTGTGCTTTTTTAAGGTGACAAGACCACAGAAAGGTTAACACACTCACAAGGAGGCTGGAATTCTTATGTCTTGGTGCCAGGTGGCTCTGAACCACCATGGTTCAAGCTGGTGGGAATGTTAAGGCATTGATTCCCACAGCTGGTTGTAAGTCACTGATACCTTGTTGAAAATAAATCTCAGATCTTTTGAATCAAAATCTGTATTATACCAGGTGTGGTGCTGCACACCTGTATCTCAGCACTCAGGAGGCTGAGGCAGGAATATCACTAGGAGTTCAAGGCTGGCTTACACTATCAAATGAGACCCTGTGTCAAAACAACAGAAATGGGCTGGGGATGTAGCTCAGCCACACAGTGCCTGTCTGGCAAGCCCGAGGTTGTGAGTTCGATTCGCAGTACAAAAAAATACCAAAACAAAGACATGCACACACAAAAAGAAGACCTCTAAGTGTAGAGGCGTGTCCATTAATAACTGTCAATTAAGTACTATATAACAAACCCAGCTGAGCTCCCAAACTAAGTGTCTGCAAACAGGAACCCCGTGTGTTGTCTGGGCGTGCAGGCTGCTGGCTTCCACCCCAGCAACAGTTCCTCTCTGCTAGGTGGCCAGGCCCAGACACCTGCGGAGTATGCAAAGGCAGTCATCACGACCCAGTGCCACCTCTCTCCTGGCATTTTCTTGGGCAAAGTCACATGGTTCAGTGTGAGGGGCAGAAAAAAGTGCTTTTCCTTTTGGTGGACCTTGACGTGTTTTCTTTTTCTGTTGTCTGGTCTACTTAGTCACGCTGCTATGGTCATTGATTTTGGGTGCCCTCCTTAGTCTTGTCTCTTCCTTGAATATTTTGGAGGCTGTCTAGTTAGGGAGATAACATATTTTTAACTGCTCCATTTGCTTGATGAATTAAGCTTTCTGTCATTCTATGGTGACCTTGTCATCATTCGGTCATGGCGCTTTTGTCTTGGACCTATTGGTATCAAGCGCAAGAGCCAAGCTGGGCATGGTGATGCATACCTGTAATCCTAGCACTCGGGAGGCTGGAGCAGAAGCCAACCTGGGCTACATAGCAAGTTCAAAGCCAGCTTATATTACACAATGAAACCCTGTCTGAAAAAAAATCAAGCAAAAAAGTCTGGAAAAAGGCACCTGACAGATACCAATCAAAAGAAACAACACTCACTTGGCCACCTCGGGCCTGCTGTGCCTCTGCACTGTCTTGAAGCCTTGCTTCTCTGATTTGGGGGCTGTCATGAACGGTCTCTGCAGACGAGATCTTCCAATCCTGAAACTTTGACATACCATCATCTGGACATAAAATTGTAGGCCCATTGTTTTTTCTTCAATATCTAAATATTTTTAGAGACTTCTGCAAATATGTAAATCATTTCTATTTAAGAGAAATGAATCCTACATATTTTACAACTTGATTTTTAAGAATGTAACATCTGAGATAGCGTTTATGAGTACACACTTATTAGTTGCTTTATTTTGGACACATATACATACTCCATTGTATGTGTCTAGTTTATCCTACTCTTTTTTGGGGGGATCTTTTTTGAGATGGGATCTCACTATGCAGTTTAGGCTGGCTCACTTTGTAGCCCAGGCTGGCCTGGAACTCCCAGAGATCCTCCTGCCTCAGCCTCCCCAGTGCTGGCATGTGCCACCATACCTAGTCTACTCTATCCGTTATTTTTTTGTTTGTTTTTGCTGCTGGGGGTGGAACTGAGGACTTTACTTCGGAGGTAGGACCCCTGCCATTCAGCCATGCCCCTATCCTATCTCATTCCTTACAGCTGGACGGTTAGGTTGCTTCCAACACTTCCTGTTGCCATCCCATAATAGGCATCTTTGTGCAAATGTACAGGTGGGCATTTTGTATCCTGGATCCTAAGAAGTACAGTGGCTGGGCTGAAAGTACACACTTTAAATTTTCTGACAAACATCAACAGCTTGCTTTGCCTTTCCCCTGGTGGTGAGGCTCAGCCTACTTCCTGGTCCACTTAGGACTGAATCAGATCATGGACCTGCAGAGCGCTGCACACACTCTGGGCTGTTAAACTGGGAAGCTCTGATGCTTTCCAGGAACTGGCTGGAATTCCCGACGATGTCTAAACATTCGTCTGGTGGCCCAGAACTACTAGTGCTGCAGCAGCTTCCTGGGGCCTCAAACCCTGAACTTTAAAAGAGTGGCTTGGGCTGGAGTTGTAGCTCAGTGATAGAGCCAGGCCCTGGGTTCAAGCCCCAGTGTCAAAAGAAACATGTAAAAATAACCCTAGAGCTTTAAAAATGGTTATAATTTTTTATAGAATGCCATGTGGATTAAATGTTTGTGGAGTGCCTCAAGCTCTTCATAGTGCTGCTATCTTGTGTCACACTGCATTGTGAGCATTTTGTCTTAACTCGCTTTTAAGGGCTGGGCCTGGAGTGAGGCAAGTATGACACCCAACGTGAAAAACAGGGAAACTCTCTCTCATAGCCATGCGCTCAGTTTACACACACAGGACCTCAGCCCAGGCCTTGCTGCCCAGCTGGCCGGGAGGACTGGACCTGATCTCTCCTAAGCTGGGTGGCCGATGGGGTCCACAGCCTCCCACTGTGAGAGAATTCCTGAGAATACGACCTACAAGGAGGACAGCTTTGCTTTAGCTCAGGGTTTCAGAAGTGACAGTCCACAGTCACTTGGTTCTGTGGCTTTGTGGCTGAGGTGAGGCTGCACATCATAGGGGGAGCACTGGGGAAAGGAAACTGCTACTCCCCTGTCCACCTGGGGGCAGAGAGCAGAAGTGGACGGAGCATGGTCCCCACATCCCTTCAAGGCCACACCCCCAGTGATCTCACTTCCTCTACCTGGGCCAGCTTTAAAGGTTTCAGTGCAACTCAGTAAGGCCACAGGCTGGGCATCGCGCCTTCAGCACACCGGCCATTAGAGACACCTCCAAACCACGGCACGCTGTTTTTGGAAGAGTTGTTTTTCTATAGGAAATTATAACAAGGCTCTTTCTATCTTCTAGATCATAAAGGAAAACATACAACTATCATTGATAAATACAGGAAATACACTAAACTGACCAACCGCATAGCAAAGCTTCGCCGTTTCTATCACCTTGAGTATTTCTTCCTGCCAGATGATGAAGTACCTAAAATAGCTGATGTGGTGGTGTTTCCAGGACTGGCCAGGGTGTCCCTGGAGTCAGGAGTAAAGGTATGTGGTGGTGCATGTGTGTGTGCCTGTGTGTGTATGTGGTCCTGCGTGCCACTCCGTGCCCATCATGAGGGTGGCTCCCCACCCACCTGCAGCATAAGTGTCCCCCAGCACTTGCTAGACCTCTAGACCTCAGGGCCATCCCAGGCTCTCTGTGTGAGAATCTGTACTGACCTAAGAATTCCACACACCAGCCAGTTTGCTCTGCACCATTTCCTATGATAGCTTTGGAGCTGGAGAGAGGTGGGTGGAGGGCAGCGTGCCGGGCCACCTTGGTGGGCAATGGCCAGCTCTGTCCACTGCTGGCACCCCCATGTTCCCACAGGTGAAGTCTCTGTGTGTTGCTCTATACAGACTGTGAAGCCATGGTGTGAAGACAACAAGCTCTGGGTGTCATGGAGCGAAACATTTAATGTCAACATGACGAAGGAATTACTGAAGAAACTGAATTTCCACAGAATCACTGTGAGGATCTGGGACACCAAGGATAAGATTTCTAAAAAGATCAAGTACTATTACCCATCGAAGAACTGTTTTTCGGATGAAATGAGTTCTTTCGGTAAGATGTAGTTTGTCCTGAGTTTTTCTTTTCTCTTGATTTTACTGTTTCTGGAAGCTTGTAGTTTTTCCTTGCAGGGTAACCACCCTACACCAAAAATCTGCAATTTCAAATGCTCTAAAACTTGAAACTTTCTGAGCACACAAACAATCCAACAAGTAGAAATTACCACACTTGCCCTTATATGATAGACCATAATCACAACTCAGGCACATGGAAAATGTACAAAATAACCTTCTACCTGTGTGTCAAGGGGATATACTCACCGTGAAAGAATCTCCAGGGTATAATCCCAAATTGTGTGTGAAAATATTGCAAAATCTGAACAAATCCTAAATCCTAGAATTTTCAGAGTGGGAACACTCAACCTGTAGTATCAGAGTCAATGTCAGTCTTCCCTTGTTGCCTTCGGCTAGTTCATGTGGTGTATACAGTAGTTTCTGTCTTGATAGCAAGCCATTCCTCTAGGACATGCCTGAGACATCAGGAAGTGGCCCCTTCCCTGGGGGCCAGTTCCAATGTTGGTAGAGAATGAATGGGGTCACCTTTCCGGACCTCTTGTCAAAGGGCAGCAGTTCTGTCATGGGTACACGCCACTAGCCTGTCCCATACACTAGGATTGTATATTCACTGAAAAAAAAATTAAAGTGTACCAAGAAGCAGAAGAGAAAGTTGGGCTAGGGCATAGCCCGGTGGTAGATCACTGCACTGAACACACGTGAGGTGCTGGGTATATCCCCATTGCCTCCTCCCCTGCTTAAATAATAGGGAGACAGAGAACTTTAAAATCCTGCCTCACCCCGTGCTAACCCTGTTAACATTTCCATGGTGTGGGGAGCTCTCTACACCATTCCTGGGGAGCACATGTCATTGTCAGCATCGTATTTCCCGAAGGAGCAGCCTGGCAGAACTGGAGAGACCCAGGCTCTGAAGTCAGGTGGCAGTCTGATCTGGTTTCCACCTTGTTCTAGCTGGTGGCCTTGGGCACGTTCCTAAACATTACGCACTTGTCAGCTGTGAAAACTGGGATATAAAAAGTCCCCATCCCCCGGACATCCCTGGTAGAGGAGGGTGGAGGTGGCCCCCTCCAGGAGCAAGCCATAGTGGGGCAGGTGTTGTCCACTGAGAATTTTAAAACTAAAATAAGATGCTACTGTTGACTGATGTGGCTTAATTGTAAGATGCATTCTGGTGCATAGAAAGGTTGAAAGGTAAGAGGCGTGCCTATTAGGCTCATTTCAGTTGTGTCCAGATTCATAGGGTTATCCCCACTGGACAGTGAGCAAACAGATCAGAAGTTGTCAAAAGCCAGGGGCAGCACCAGGCCACATCTCAGTTTTATGTGCCTGAGGCATATGAGACTCTCCAGTCTTCCCACCTGCCCTCCGAGCGGCTGTACTGACACTGCAGGCTTGGGACTTGCAGTTTTTAAGCTTTCCTCCTCAACGTCCCTGGCGGTCCTGAGATTTTGGGCCAGACGGCTACCTTCCCTGTGGATAATAGGATGGGGAGCAGCAGCATGGGCCTCTATTCACCCGGCAGCAGGGGTAGCCTCCTAGTGTGACCAGCCAAAATTTCCTCAGATATTGCCAGATGTCCCCTGGGGGCCCAGATCACCCTTAGCTAGTTGGCTATGGTGGTACACCTGTAATTCCAGCATCCTGGGAAGCTGAGGCAGGAGGATCACAAGTTTGAGCCTAGCCTGACCAGGTTCCCAACTTAGTGAGGGACTGTCTCAAAAACAGTGTAGCTCAGTATGAGATCAGGTTTAATCCTCAGTACTGAAATTAATTACCCTAGCTGATAATAACCGATTTATATCTAAACTAATCGTGGGCTCCGTATGTAAGAAAATTGGGTGCAAGGTAAATTTTCTCAGAGGTGCAACGAGTATCAAACATGACGAGTGCCAAACAGTGTTGGCTGGAAAGAGTAGCAAGGCACTGCCCTGGGCCATCCACACTGGCAAGTTCTAGCGTGCACTTGAGGTACCCTCCCACAAGGACCGGGACAAAATGCTCACGTCGTGGTGCAGCAAGTACCAGGTGTGCTGAGTTTCAGAGCAGTCAAGTACCAAATCAGATGGATATGTCCAGACAAGCCTAATAGTGGGACATTTCTTCCTTTGTGTAACTGGAGGCCTTGCAGTATAACTCGAGATGTTTAAACTCCCCTAGCAATCAGTGATGTCACCCAGCCCTCCAATCACTGAGAGGTCTGTTTCATGGTCACCCAATACATCTGAATGTGTGTTAGGTCAGGAGCCAGGACTTGTTAGCTTTGAACCCCATGGTTTAGATGGAACCCCCAGTTAGAGTTAGCATTCTCTTTGCTTCCATCTGCTCCATTTCTTGGCTTCTCAATGCTGGAGATTTTTTTTTTTTTTTTTTTTTTCCTGTCTTTTTGAGACAGAGTCTTCCTGTGCAGCTCAGGCTGGCCTTGAGCTCACTTTATAGCCCAGGCTGGTCTCAGACTTGAAACAATCCTCCTCCCTCAGCCTCCCAAGTTCTGGGATTACAGGTGTGCGCCACTGTGCCTGGCAACATCATTCTTGCCCCAACTCTCCCAGAGCCCTCCTATGGGCTCCATTCCTGGCCACCCCGCACATGCACCGGCTTGCTGTCCCCACCTATCTGAGGGCCTTTGGAGCTCTTCACCCTGAAGCTGTGTCCTCTCTGGTCCTTGGCTGATAGTGCACAGGATTTCCGCTGTCCTGTTTCCTGGCCTGACCTCCTTATGTCACTGCCTTGACCCTGTCGCTTCATGGCTGCCCCTTGCCCTACAGGTCCATTTGGGTTTCTGAGTCTGGTCCTGAAGGCAGTTTACGATCGGCTCCCAGCCTCCCTTCTTGCAGCTGCTCCTGCCTTCTCACCCTCACCCCCACCTCCAGCCACCCCCCACACCCCCCCCCCCCCACCCCCGCACTTCCTGGTTCCTGAAGACACTGTGTTCCTCTTCTTTCTCAAGACTTTGGGGGCACGCCACAATTTTTATCTGTCCTTCAACAGTGAATCCATTTTTTTCCCATTTCTTTGACTTCTATCTTTGTTCATTCATCCACTCATTCATCCATTCATTCACTTATTCAGTGCTTCCATTCATTCATTCATTCATTATTCCACTCCTTTTTGTCATTGTAATGTGTGTGGAAGACCCTGCTTGACAGAAAAAGAGGATGTTGGCCCCCTAGCTAGAGACCAGGACCTCTCTGTGGAGTCCTAGTTTTGCGAAGGACCAGTTGTTTGACCACAGGAAAGTTCACTGAAGTCTCAGATTCCTTGTCTAAAATGAAGGTACAGTGTTGCTACCTTTGGAGCACAATGCTATTGAAAGATAAGTTAAAATTTTAAATAAAGCTTGCCAAGAATGCCTGCCAAAACCAGATGGACATGTCCACCCAAGCCTAATAGTGGGACATTTCTTCCACTTGTGTAACTGGAGACCTTGCAAGGTAACTGGAGATTTTTAGACTCCCTTAGCAACCAATGATGTCACCCAGCCCTCCACTCACAATGTGCCAAATCTGACTTTGTACGTCCCTGCTTGCTATCCCTATAAAAATCCCCAAACCTTGCCAGGTTCAGATCTGACTCTTTAGGAGAGATCCCAGTCAGGCCCACCAGTGTAATAAACTGCCTCCTAAATGGTGCTATTTCTTCCCGTGTTTGGTCTGCTTCCTGTAACACTATGATTTAGTGGAAAAACACCAGGCAGGTCCTGAATGATCTTATTTGGGAGAGCCATTACCGACTGAGGCCTGAGCCCCTCACCCGACTGTACGTGTGGCTACTCTGTTGAGTTTACCAGTATTTCTGGGCAGTTTCATGTGCCACAGCTTCAGCAGGGGAGGAATGTGATTGATCTTACCCATTGATCTGAGTCTACCAAGAGGCAAGTGATTGCTCTACATAGTATTCAGTAGATAGTTCTAAGTCAGTGATCTTTCTGTTCTATTCTAGAGGAAGTGAGACATTTGGTTTTAAGTCAGAGAAAATTGTGGGAACAAGGCTCTGAAAAAGCTAACTTTGCCAACGAGGAATGGAATGAGGAGCCTCCACCAGAAAAACAAGAAAAAGCAGAAAAAGGTACAAAGCTTTTG
Organism: Capromys pilorides; assembly: GCA_004027915.1. Classification (NCBI taxonomy): domain Eukaryota; kingdom Metazoa; phylum Chordata; class Mammalia; order Rodentia; family Capromyidae; genus Capromys; species Capromys pilorides. The sequence continues at coordinate 22,271 of PVKN010004681.1, forward strand.
TTAGGTGTTTAAAGATGAAGCTATGGACAACCTCCACGTGACAAACCCGAGCAGAGAGCAGTGCGTTGTGCTGCGGTTCTGTGCATGTGCACTGACACCTTTTCCTGTCTGCTGCGGTCCTGTATGTGCGAACTGAAGCCTTTTCCATGTGCTGCGGTTCTGTGCATGTGCACTGACGCCTTTTCCCGTGTGAAGCCTTCTCGTGTGCTGAGGTTCTGTGCGTGCGCACTGAGGCCTTTTCCCCATGTGCTGCGATTCCGTGCATGCGCACTAAAGCGTTCTCCGTGTACTGAGGTCCTGTGCCTGCGCACTGAAGCCGTCTCCATGTGCTGAGGTCTTGTGCCTGAGCACTGAGGCCTTTTTGCATGTGTTGAGGTCCTCTGCATGCGCACTGAAGACTTTTCCGTGTATCAACACCAACTGCTGGAACATAGCGGGCTGTGACCCACTGGTCTCCTGAAGGGCGCACTTCGTTGTTGATTCTTTTTCTGTAGTTTCCCTTATTTTGTGTCTTATAAAGGAATCTTGGGGCTGGGGAGACAGCTCTGTGGCACAAGTGCCTTCCTGGCAAGCACAAGGTCATGAGTTCAAACCCTGGTCCTGTGAAAAAAAAGAAAAGTCTTCTCTGACTCTAGTAGTTACAGATGTAGATTTTAAGAAAATCCAGTGAACAAAAAGTGTGAGAAAAGCAAGAAAAAAATCTTGTGATTCCATTGTTAACTACAATCAGTATGACATTTTGGTTTCCATAATATAGCACATGTTTTTGCATTCTAGAATTTTTCTGCATAGACAAGGTTATGTTGGGTGCATACGGTGCTGCTGTGATCAGAGATTGTAAATATGTCACCACATGTGTTTCCCTATTTCTTGAAACACTTACTATAAACTTTGTTTGTGTAAACTACATAGGAGTTCATCCGTGGATAGGACTGGAATTTGCTTAAATACTCCTTGCAGTTGGGAACTTGGGACTCTTAGGAGGATATTCAGTGTGCTCTAATATAAACACTGCTAAAATGAGCAATTTATAATAGACTTTTTTTCTTTTTTCCTCTATGGGAGGAATATATGATAAACCAGAGGAATTCTTGCCTCCATTTGTCCAAATATTTAGACTTCATCTGGCCTGTACAGTTACCGTTTATTCGCTCAGTTATGGTTAATGAACCCTGTTTACTAAATGCTTCCTATATCCCAAGAGTTCTGCCTGCAGACAGGCATTACAGGAATGTGTCAGGGGCCCTCGTTTCCTGCTGCTTTTTTTGTACTGGGAATTGAACTCTGGACCTTGCACTTGCCAGGCAGGCACTTGTGCTGCTGAGCTCTATGGAACAAGTTTGGTGACACTGGCTAATATTACCTGGTTCTCGCCAAGCAGAGCTTGAAATTCCCTCCAGGAATGATGAGGAAGAATATGAAAAGTCACTCAAGACCGATGATCTCACCACGTTTCGGTAAGGATGGAACCATGTTATTTTGCGGGACGGGAGTAGAGCCCCACTGGACTCACCCTCCTGTGGGTTGTGTGCATGTGTAGTGATTCTGGCCAAAAGGGAGCAAAATCAAAGGCACAAGATGAGACAGGGAAGCACCTGTGTGAGCACATGCACCAGGCGCCGCGTGTTCCGTGTGCAGCATTCCGTTTCACTCGGTCCCCGTGGTCATTGTCTGAGGTGGGATTGCTTGCTCCATGTTCTACACAAGGTGATCGGTGATGCAATGATTTGCATAAAATCATAACAGTAGAAATTTTGGTAAAGCTAGGTTCCAAACCAGACCTTCAGACTCCTGAGTCTTGGCTTTCCCAGATGAGAGCTCATTACTTTTCAGCGCCGCTTGTGGCCTGAGAAGGATCTAGAGAAGGGGTTCCTTAAATGCTGTGGGACCTAGGAGGAGATGGAATCCCCGCTTATGGTTTGAGAGATGCAGTAATAACAAGTATACATGCCCGGGCCAGGGAGACAGCTTGGCGGCATAAGCGCCTGTGTGGCAAGCACAGGGTCCCCAGTTCCATCTCCAGTATTGAAAAAAAAAAGAAAGAGTTCATGCCATTATGCAACCTTAATTTTTTTAAAGATCAGGCTCAAGCCTTCTCCTGCCTCAGCCTCCCAATTAGTTGGGACCACAGGCATGGACCCACAGGACAATCTTGACTATTAAAAATTGTTCTTGCAATTTGAAAAGAATTCACTTTTTTCCACTGTCGTGTTACATCACCCATGCTCATGATTCTTTCCCTTAATTCAGACCTTTCTTTGTATTCTTTATTGGAGTTGATTTGTTCCCCTAAATGCTGTAGGTCATTCTTTTTTTTAAAAAAAAAAAATCTTTTAAAACCTTTTTTTTTTTTTAAATTTGTGGCCAGCTCAGCCTGCCCTGGGGGTGGGGCTGGGGCAGCATGGGTACTGGGAATTGAACCTAGGTCCTTGTGCTTACCAGGCAGGCACTCAGACCACCAAGCTATCTCCCCAGCCTACAGGTCATTCTTGTAAGTGAATTCCTAGGTGTTTGTTTATTTTTGTCTTTTTTGAGACAGGGTCTGGCTATACAGTGTAAGCTGACCTTGAGCTCACTTTTTTTTTTTTTTTTTTTTTTTTGTTTGTTTCGTTTTGTTTTCAGAACTGGGGATCAAACTCAGGACCTTGCACTTGCCAGGGAGGCACTTGTGCCCCTGAGCTATCTCCCCAGTCCCTTGAGCTCACTTTTGTAGCCCAGGCTGGTCTCAAACTTGCACTGATCCTCCTACCTCAGCCTCCCAAGTGCTGGGATCACAGACGTAGGTGTTATATGCTTCTAGATTTTTTTTTTTTTAATATACTTAATACAAGGTCTACAGGTTCTCACTACACAGATCGGACTTGTAGTGCTTCTCCTATTTTCAGTCTCCCAAGCACTGGGATTACAGGCCTGTACCCCTAGGCTCAGTCTCAGTTGCTATCTCAGCACGCCCCAGGGACAGGGCCAGCACAGCACACAGGGAATCGAACCCTGGTCCTTGTATCTACCTAAGCAGGTGCTTTAATTCACTAAGCTGTCTGGTTGGTCCTCGGTTCTAGTTATTTTTATAAGAACATATTCTTTTCCATTAACTTTTCTAATTGGTTTGAACCCTGACAGTGTAGTGTAGATCAGTGGTATCAACAGTGCCAGGGACCTTGTTAGAAGTGCAGTTCGGGGGGCCGGCGAGATGGTTCAGTGGTCTAAAGCGCCTGCTTAGGAGGGCTCAGGCAACTGCGGGGACTGCAGTTCGATCCCCGGCACCACATGCTGCGCCAGCGCCACCACCAGGGCAGGCTGAGCCAGCCACAAAATGAATAAATAAAGAAATAAACAAACACAACAAGCAAACAAATAAATAAATACAAATAAAATTTAAAAAAAAGAAATGCAGTCCGGATCTCAGGCTTCCTGAACCATAACCTGTGTTTTATTTGCCAGAAGCCTGAGGTGATTGGTATGCATGGCGAAATGTGAAAAGTCTTGGGTTAGAGGAGTACAGGGCCATTTTTAAACTCTGCTCTTACTTAACCCAGTAAACAGACTCTCAGATCTGGCCTCTGATGTGTTTTTGTTTTTGTTTTTTTTAATCTTCACTAAATTTTCTCTTTGTGGATTTTCTAGACAAAGTACTTCAAGAGCAGCAACTATGTCTTTGATCGGGACAACCATGATGGAGATCAAAGAATTAATTGACAGGACATCATTTAGCAGCCTAACAAACCCATTAGAAAGATCAAAGTCTCAAAGTAAGTTAGGATGGGATTTGGAAATTTTATAATGTCACTAGACTTGGAAAAGTATGAAATCCTTCAGAACCAGGATGCTGCAATGTGATGATTTGATATCTGGCCAAAGGATAGGTACTGTGTTTTCCACGCTTTGGATTTACAAATCTGATTGTCACGATCGACCCATCATCTACCCATCCGTCCACCCATCTATCTCCATTCATCTATCCCTATCCATCCTCCTACATACCCATCCTCACGTCTGTCTATCTCTGAATCCACCACCCCATCCACCCACACACCTGTCCACCTCCGCATTACCTCAGTCCACCGTGAACCCATCCACTTATTCATCTCCTTGTCCCCCCGCCCTTTATCTCCATTCCCTTGCCCTCAGCATCCCATCCATTCACTTTGTCCATCCCACTCAACTCCTCCAGTGTTTTTGTGTTCCTGATCCACAGGTGGTGCCTTTGGTGACATGAAAATCTCTAAGTTCAAATGCCAACTGCAAGTAATGAATCACAGTTCTATGCAGTAGATGCAGTGGTAGGGATAGGTTGCCAGTTAGCCAAGAATTCTTCTGCTGAATTCAGTGGGCATCATGAGTTGGCAAAGTGAAGCTCTGCTCGCAGTTCTGATGTCACCAGATTAATGCCAGAAGCCAGCAGTTGACACACCCAGCTGTGGTCCCTGTCACTGCTGGCCATCACCATCTGATGCTGGCTTGTGCCATAGGTGGGCTCCCCTGGGTCCCGTCTCTACTGAAGTCCCTATTGGCTGCTGGCCTCTGGAGCTCACCGACACCACTCTGACTGTTTATTGCTCTTTCTTTGGACCACTCTGTCCACACTGCTCAGGATAAAGTCCTTGATAGGTTGAGTGCACGGTATGTAAGGAAGCATAAAAGAGTGGGAGTTGTAGAAAGGCTTTCCTTGCCAAATCTTGCACTTCTGGCAAAGGACACAGCACCCTGTGTCTTGGGACCCGGTTGACACCTAGTATTAGTTTTAGGCCGCGAAGAGGCAGGAATACTCAAAGCCACTAAATTTGCTTTCCTGTCCTTGGCCTGGATTCCCCTCACAGTGCTCCAGTTAGCAGTTAGGTTTCCAGTATGAGGTGGGAAGTTCTACAACCAGTAGGTACCAGGCCGCCTTCTGGGATGGGCCATTTCCTCAGCTCTCGTCCAGCTAACCTGCTGCTGTCTCACCCTTCCCTGGCTCTAGTTCAGCACCAGGGGCTGCAGGAGATGTTCAGGCACTCTGCTGGGTTCAGGAGACACAGCAGGATAAAACTCTAAGCGTGTGAGTTCCCTCCTTTCCAGATTAAATAACCAGAGAGCGCATTTCCTTCCTTCCTTTCCTTTCCTCTTCCTTTCTTTTTCCCTTCCTTCATTTCCCTTCTCCTTTTTCTGTGGTCCTGGGATTTGAACTCAGGGCTTCATGCACACTAGACCACAACTTCTGAGCCACAACCCACCCTAGCTTCACTTCACTTGTCATTTAAGACAGAGTTAGGTTGTGGCCTTGAGCTTGCTGTGTCCAGACTGGCCTCAAACTCATGACAGCCTCACCTGCCTCAGCCTCCCAAGGGCAGAGACCACACCATGCACCAGCATGCCTGGCATCGCTCTTTTTAAAATGTGCTTTCATAGTGGCATGTGCCCGTAGTCCCAGCACTGAGGCAAGAGAGTCCGAATTCAGGCCCAGCCCGGGTAAGTCAGTGGCTTAGGAAAACCCTATCTCAAAATAAAAACCAGCAAAAAAGATTAGGAATGCAGCTCAGTGTGAAGGCCCAGGGTTCAACTGGCAGAACCAGAAAATAAATGAGCAGGGAAGTGGGCTTTGAGCACATTAATGAGGTTTTTGAGCGCTTTATTTGGAATTAAAAACGGGACAGTTTACAAAAAAATATAACGCAATTTAGGTGCTGATAGTTTACCATATTTTTCCTTTTTTAAAAAAATGGCAGTAGACACCTCTGTGCTTGTGACCTTTTAGGGAGCATACCCTCCCTAATGTAGAAATCGGGGTCCCCATTGTCTCACTTTTCACATGCCACTGATCCTTGTTTGTTGTCAGCCATGGGGGAGGGGGCTCTGCACACCCCATGCCCCCTGCAGTTGGTTCTTCGCACCCCACTCCACTCCTGCAACTCCTTCCTGTCTGTGGATCTAGCACCTTCGTTCTGGCTTCCGCAGTGTGTAGCTGCATGTCCCACCCTCTGTCCGTCTGGTCCCCAGTGAGAGACATTAGGTTGCCCCCAGTCTCATGCTCCCAGCAGGGCTGTAGGAGCCTGGGTCGAGTGTGTGGCCTGGTGGGGCACCCGGGGCGCAGGGTTCCTGCCCAGCCCCTCTGCTAGCTGCTGTCTCTGGCTCCACTTTGTCACCGGGTTGTGGCTGAGCTAAGGGTCCCCGTCTACTGAGCCAACCTTGAGCTCCTGATGCCTCCTGAGGATGAGTGGCATCCATGGACTTCCCAGTCCGCCCTTTTATGATTTGCCCATCTGTGCTGCTTTATTTTTCTGTTGGGTTGGAAACCGTGACTTGCTCCACAGGCTTGGTTTCTGCACCTCTGGGTAATCAGGCATTGTCAGATGTGTGCACACCCTGCTGCTCTGCCCTCCATACACGAGCTACCCTTTCTGGTTTCTGGAAGCAGCACAAGGACACAGGAGAAGCCCTGCCTTCCAGGAGCTTCTGGAATCTTCTGGAACCTCAGTAGCACACACGCATGCATGCACAGGTCGGCTCAAGATCACTTAACATTTCTTTCTTTGATATCACAGCTAAAAGCAAAGATTCCGAAATCAAAAAGAAAAGCTACAGGAGAATGAAGAAGCCTGCAAGCATGGAGGACAGAGACACCAAGCCATCGGGCTGCTGGAGGCAGAGCGCCTTCTGCATCCAGCTCATACTGACTCCACTCCTTGCAGGTAGCTAAACACGTTTCCCGGCAAGCAGTGCTGGTCTATGTCTACAGTTCCACATGTGGGACCCTCGTGACCAAGCCCCTGCCCTGTATTAGTTATTTCATCCTCACCCTTCCCCAGGAAAGGAGAATCAACGTCTCCACTGTACAGAGGAGCAAACAGGCCCAGAGGAGTTAAGTACATTGCCTGGGCTCACAGCTAGGAGGTGCAAAGCCCGAATTTGAACCCAGGCTTGATTTCTAAGTCCAAGGAAACCTATGAGAATAATAAATATCATGTTTTTGTTTTTTTTTTCCTAAGATGCTGCCCTGTGTGAATATTTACAAAAACATTTAGTGAAGAGAATGAGGAACCAGTTTTTACTGAGTTTATATTAGGTGCCAGCGTGTTAGATGTGTCTCGTCGCTTCTCATGACAAACTGTCCTCTCAGGGACCCTGTGGTGCTAGCAATGGAGCAGTCACCATTGTGGGCCTTTTTTTTTTTTTTTGGTCTTTTTGAGACAGGTTCTTTCTATGCAGTTCAGGCTGGCCTTGAACTCACTTTTGTAACCCAGGCTGGTCTCGAACTCACACCAATCCTCCTGCCTCAGCCTCCCAAGTGCTAGGATTATAGGTGTGCACCACCACGCCCGGCTTGTGGGCCTCTTTTTCAGTGAGGAAAAACATACTCAGAGAAGTCAAGTGACTTCCCCAGGGCCACACAGCTCAGGGGCAGACAAGCATTTTATCCTTTTGCTTTCCAAGATGTATCACAATTTATAAACTAGGCTTTCTGCATTGTAGTAACAATCGACATTTATTCGTATATATTTTGATTATGGAAAATTCAAAGTATTTTGGGTAAAATTGTGTGACTCTGTTTTTTAAAGGGATAATTGTGAAAGGACTGCCACTGCTCTTTCTTTTTTATAATATGAGAGATTGAATCCAAAGAACTGTACCACTGAGCTCTAGCCCCGGCTCTTTTTGTGGTTTTGGTTCTTCGATTCTTGTTTTTGTCTTTTTGAGACAGAGTCTCGCTTATGCAGTTCAGGTTGACCTTGGGCTCCTTTTGTAACCCAGGCTGGTCTCGAACTCACAAGGATCCTTTCGAGTGCTGGGATTGCAGATGTGCACCACCACGCCCGGCTTAGCCTTAGCTCTTTTAAGACTTGACTTTGAGACAGAGTCTCACCAGGTAGCTCAGGGTGGCCTCAAACTTGAGATCCTTCTGCCTCGGCTTCCCAAGTAGATAGAATTACAAGCCTGTGGCACTGCATGCTTCCTCCCCCTCTTCATCCTCCTGCTCTGCCTCCTCCTGCTGCTCCTCCCTCTTCTTTCCCTGCTTCCTTCTGCTTCCCACTTGTCTCTTTTTTAAGAGAAATTTCTAGCCCTCCGCCAGCTGTGCCAGGGATTTGTGCCAAGATCAAACCACCCCACGTGACTGCAGAAAGAAAAACCTCATCAGATTCAAGCCCAAAGCTGTCGGGACATTGTCCTTGTCATAGCTCTTGGAGTGACTATGATATATTTTAAGAATATACTTGAGGACAGGGAAGATAGCTCTGTGGCACAAGTGCCTGCCTGGCAAGTGCAAGGTCATGAGTTTGAAACCTGGTCCCACAAAAAATAAAGAGAATATACTGAGTTTTTAGTGTTTCTTTTTTTCTTTCCAAAGAGAAAAGTCCTGGCCTGAGCTCAGGGACTTCTCTAGTGCTGAGCTCCTCCCTATCTGTCTTAGTTACTTTTTACTTATTGCTGGGACAAATACTCGACACTCAAAATGAAGGAAGGAAAGGTTTATTTAGCTCACAGTTGCTGGAGGTTTCAGTCCATATTCAGCTGGCCCAAGGCCGAGTGGAACAGGGCAGAGAGCATCCAGTTCATGGCGGCGGAACAGCAACAACCACAACAGAGGCAACCGACTAACCAGGGCGCAGAGAGCAACAACCTGACTCTGTCTCTCTGTCTCTCTTTATATTACGTTCAGGCTCTCTGCCTCAGCCTATCCGCCTTAGGCCACACCCATAATCCCAGCCATACTCAGCCGGATAACCCCATCAGTACTAAAGCACATAATCCTAGTGGATCAAAACTCAAGTCTCAAACTCTAGAAGTCCCTGCCCCATGATTGCATGAGGCTTTGGGGGAACAACTAGACATAAACCATAACAGTACTTTAACTTGTATTTTTAATTGAGCTTTGAAAACCAGCCCACCTGTAGCTTTCCACTTTCTGCTAGAGAAGGCCCTGGCGCTGAGTGGCTTCGGTGACAAACACATCTTGATCCTAGAGCAGCCACTCATAAGTCGCTGCCTTCACCGAGCAAGCATGACAGTCACCACCGAAGAGCCTGAGCTGAGCCCCAGGAGTAAGAGTGGTGTCAGCCCCTTAGCACAAGTCCTTGCTCACAGTTGGACCCTGGGGGTGCCCAGGGTAGAGATGGCAGCTGATTCTCCAGGGTGCTGGACACTCTCATGGGTGCTGGGCCTGCAGCAGGGGAGACAAAAAAGTGAACAGCTGTCCTGGCCCCGCGGCGGGGCCGATGGTCAGGTCCTGGGACAGCCACCACTCCAAGGACCGAGCATGTGCTGCTGTTAGCTTTGCTCTTTTATTGTGGTTCTAGTCACTGAACCCAGGGCCTTCACACTGAGCTACCCTAGGTCTGGTCTTTACTAGCCAGCCAGCCATCCTGTCTGTCTGTCTGATCTGTCTCTCTGTCTCTATATCACAGGTCTTACTAAATCCCTAAATTAAGCTGGGCATGGTGGCACATGCCTGTAATCCCAGCACTTGGGAGGCTGAGGCAGGAGGATCAGTGTGAGTTCAAGACCAGCCTGGGCTACAAAAGTGAACTCAAGGCCAGTGTGAACTGCATAGCGAGACCCTGTCTCAAAAAGACAAAAAAAAAAAAAAAAAAATCCCTAAATTGCCCAGGCTGTGATCAAACCTCCTGCCTCAGCCTCCCAGAATGCTGGCTGCTGGTTCACCTTGGTCGTGAATATTGGCTGACCGGTAAGCCTAGTGCCGCTCAGCAAGAGTCCATATTTGGGAGTGGATCCTGATCTGAAGAGAAGGTGGTGTTGCGTAGAGGGGCCAAGTCGAGCCCAGTAGCACCGGCCTCCGACAAGAGGCCTCCAACAATTGTCTGACATCTCCGGGCCAGGCTTCTTCTGTAAAACAGAAGATGACATCAACAGCAGAAGGTTGTTTAAGGATTAAATGATTAAATGACATTAATACATGCTTGGGACAGCCATTAGAGGTGCTCAAGCAGTCTCCCCCAACCCAGTCCTTAGCCACGGGGTTCCCACAGGGCCATTAGTGGTGTATGAGGTGAGGCACATTCAGTGGCAGCTGGAAGCAGGGTGCTCCTGGTATCTAGTGGGACATGGCTGAATATCCTGTTATAAGAGCTGTCACTTCCAGAACAAGCTGTCCCTGAAGGTTGGGGTGCAGTTCTGGGCTGAGGGCTGGCGCCTCTGGATTGCCGGGGCATGCTTGGCATCCACATGTGGGTCAGACAGTGCTCCCCTTGGGCACTGTCTTCTGTGCAAAGACCAAGGAAGTCACGGGCCACAAATCCTAATGAGTTGTCCCTTCATTGGCTGCGTGGGAGCGTCACGTGGGAGCCAGGACGGCCACCTAGGACGTGTGCCACCTGGGTCACCTGTGCCCGCAACTCGTTTGACTCATAGCTGCTCCATCCTGTGCACCTCCTGTAACTACTGATTTGTACAGTGCTGGGAATTGAATCTAAGGCATTTCCTGTAACATTTCTCTTTTTTTTTTTTGTGGAACTGGGGTTCAAACTCATGACCTTACACTTTCCAGGCAGGCATTTGTGCCATGGAGCTATCTCCCTTCCCCCTCATTTTTTTTTTTTTTTGTTGTTGTTGTTTTGTTTTTTTCTTTTTGATTCAT
>PVKN010004682.1:0-11649 GCA_004027915.1 Capromys pilorides
CTTTAGAGGTTGTTTCTGCTCTCATTTCCTTTCTTTCTACAGTTCTTTTACTTCAGATGCTATTAATTTAGAGATGACATTTTTTACTTCAGAGGTCATTTCTGATCTGATTCCCTCTATGCTTTTCTGCAGCTGTTTTTTTACTTCAATCTCTAGTAATTCAAAGATTTCTTTTTTAACTTCAGAGCTTATCTCCAATTTGAGTTCCTCTATACATTTCTGCAGTTGTTTGTTTACTTCAGATGCTACTAATTCAGAGATTTCAGCTGCATGATTCCCATTTTGTTGTATGGTAGTGTCTGCTGTATTTGTTCCAGGTGCACTCAGGACCTGAGATTGCATTTTGCTCCTTGTCTGTATCACACTGTATAGCATCGACCGTTGGTGCAGAACTGCGTGCCTGCAGATTGGTCGGTCGGTCCGGGCTGCTGGGTTGGCTGAGCTGCTTGCAGGCCGGGGGGAGGGCGTCTCACTCACGCAGTCGTCCTGGCTGCTGGATAGGCTGCGCTGCCGGTGGGCCAGGTTAGGTCTTACTCACACGGGCAGGCCTGGCTGCTGGATAGGCTGCGCTGCCGGATGGCACAGTGGGCCTGGCTGCTGGGTTGGCTGTGGTGCCGGCGGGCCAGGGGAGGTCTCACTCACATGAGGAGGGGGATGGTAGAGCGGGCTGACTGCTGGATCTCAAATGCTTTTTCTTTGTTGATGAAAATGATCATATAGTTTGTTTTATTATTTTTTTTATCATCAACTGATTTTTAAATGCTAAGCCAGTCTTGCCTTACTAAGATAAACACTACTGGGCTTTGATGTGTTTTCCCTTTCATAACTCGTTGGATCTAATGTACTAAAATTTGGTCGTAAATTCTTGCACCTATATTTCAGAGCCACACTGAGTTGCAGTTTTCTTTTTCTGGTCACATATTTGTCTTGGTTTTGTGTCAGGTGCTCTGGGTTGAGTCAGAAATGTTCTATCTTGGGCCAGTGAGGTAGCTCAGTGGACTGAAGCACCTGTTTGCTTTGGCAAACTTAAGCAAGTGCAGGGACTGAGGATCGATCCCCAACTCCATAGGCCCCACCAGCCCCACTCCCATGGTGGACGGGGCTGGCCAGAGTCTGGGCGTGGTGGTACATGCCTGTAATCGCAGCACTGGCGAGGCAGAAAGCAGGAAGATCACCATGAGTCCAAGCTGCATTGTGAGACCCTGCAACAACCAAATACATTTTTTAACAAAAAGTGTTTTCTGTTTTCTCAAAGGTGGTGTGGACTTGTTATACCAGCTTTCTTAAATATCTGGTAACATTTCCAGAGAACTCATTCTAGCCCTGCAGTTTTTTGGTTTTGTTGACTTTTGTGTTTGTTTGTTTCTTTCTTTATTTATTTTGTGGCTGGCTCAGCCTGCCCTGGTGGTGGGGCTGGCGCAGCATGTGGTGCCGGGGATCGAACCGCAGTCCCTGCAGTTGCCTGAGCTTTCCTAAGCAGGCGCTTTAGACCACTGAACCATCTCGCCGGCCCAGGTTTTGTTGACTTTTAAAATTATTATTTTTCTATTTTTATTTCATTGATTTATGAGTTTATAGCTACTACTTTTTAACTTTTTTTTTCTGTTTGTTTGAGTTTTGCTTTTTCTTTTCCTGTTCCTGAAGGCAAACTGAGGTGATTAATCTGAGACCCTTGTTTTTGTTTTTTTTTTTTCTAAACTTTATTTATTTATGTTATGGCTGACTCAGCCACTGGGGTAGGGCTGGTGCAGCATGTGGTGCCAGGGATCAAACCGCGGTTCCTGTGGTTGCCTAAGCTTGCCAAAGCAGATGCTTTAGACCCCTGAGCTATCTCGCCGGCCCCCAATCTGAGACCCTTGTACTTGTCTAATACAGGTATTTAATGTTATAAATTTTCCTGTAAGGTCCGCCTTGGTGGTGGCCTTGGATTCTTGTATGTTGTTCTTTTATTTTCATTGAATTTAAACTAGTTTCACCTTCCTTTTTTTGCTTTCTTCTTTGACCCATGGTTTATTTAGAACTCTGTTGCTCAGTTTCCAAATATTTGGACATTTTCTAGATAACTTTGTGTTACTGTTTTATAGTTTGATGCATTGTGAGCAGGGAAGAATACATTTTATAAGACTTACATATAAGCTTATTGAAATTCATTTCATGGCCCTAAATACAAGGTCTTAGTATGCACCCTTGAAAAAAATGGTCATTGTTTTATTGGCACAGAGTTCTGATAGTCCACATTTTCTGTGTCCTTACTGATTTTCTGTTTGCTTGGTATATCAGGTATTGAGAGAGATAGGTAAACCTTTCACTATAATTTATAATTTATCTATTTCTTCTTGCAATTTCATCTATATTTGGTTTTGAAATAGTTATTAGGTATATAAACATTTGGGATGATTGTGTCTTCTTTTGGAATTAGCCCCTGTATCATTAATAAACTATTGTTTTTATCCTTGATAATTTTTTTTGAGGTTATGAGCAGAATAGATTTATTCGGGGAAAGAAAGTTTCTGTCTGAGAGAGGAACAAGAGGTGGGGTCCCATGTCCCCAGGTCCTTGATAATATTTTTTATCCTTGGTAATATCCTTCTATCTATCTATTCTGAGTTTGCTTTTGATCAGCATTCAGGTATTATTTTTCATCCTTTCATGTTTAACCTAATTATCTATATTTAAATTCCTCGTAAGCTACATGTGGTTAGATTTTGATTTTTTTTTATTTAGCACGTCAATCTCTTAACTCTTAATTAGGACGTGTAGTGTTTTCACATTTAATGTAAATTTATGTCTTCTTACTATTTTGTATCTTTCCATCTGTTCTTCGTTTATCATTTCTTTTTCTAATTGGATTATTTATATGACTTCTTTTCTTATTCTTCTTTTTTTGAGGTACTTTCACTCTGTAGTTCAGGCTAACTTTAAGCTTACTATGTAGCCCAGGCTGACCTCAAACTCATGGTGATCTTCCTGCCTCAGCCTACTGAGTGCTGGGATTCCAGGTGTGTATCACGATGCCGGGCTATGACTCCATTTTTATCTTAGGTGTTGGTATGTTATTTTGTAAATCTTTATTTTATAATTTTAGTGGTTGCCATATTTTGTACTATTAATAGCGATGGCAAACTTTTAACACCTTTTAGTGATAACAAAGAGTGGGCTGTAGCACACCTGTGATAGTTTCACCACCACCATCGTGTATCTGTAACTTACCCAAGTCTACTTTCCAATAATATTATACTATTTTGCATGTTGATTAAGGACCGTTACTTTCTGCATCATGATGAACTGATACAGAACTGATTAACTGAATTATTGAATTATTTTTATTGATAATTTTTTCTAACGAATAGAGGGTATTGGTTTAGTTGAAACTGGAGATCAATCTGAAACTTTTTAAAGAAGCCAGTCCTTGTCACTTTGGCCTTCTGGGATATGCTTTTCCTATGTTCACAAAAGCTATAGAGTTGGGAAAGGGAGGGGAAACTATAGAAGTTATTTAACACCCTCATTTTTCATTTTAAAACTAGAGGACAATGTGTATAAAGATATGCAAGAATCAGAAGAAGCCCACATAGCCAGCCACCTAGACGAAGTCGTTGCTGCTGTTAGCATCAGTCCTAGAAAGAAGAGCCAGAGCCAGCTGCCTCAGACCGTGCTATTCCAGCCTCCTAGAGAGAAACTCCACCTCTGCGAAGAGAAAGCCAAGTCCTATGTCAGCAGTCACCAAGTAAGAGACTTTCCATTCTCCACCTTTTCATTGGCAATTGAACTACAGTGCCACATATGACTGGAGATATTTTAGGTCACATTCCTCAGCTGAAGACTATGGCGAAAGGGTACATAAGAGAAAACCTCTTTCAGATCACAAGTGAATGTAAGACTCAGGGCTCCCTCCAAGCCCAGCAGTTGGCATGGGCTATACGAAATATATATTGAACTTCTACCCTACGCCAGGTCTACCCATTGATGTGGGTGCAAAAAGTAGAGGGGGTAAAGCCACAGCCTCTGCCTCAGTGGATTTATGGTTTGGCTGAGGTGCTAGACAAGAGAGAGATTACAGTAGACAGCAGAGTGGGTTCTGTGATAGACACAGCTCACAGGAGATAGATTCAAGACAGGAAGGGGTGGATGATGGTCCTGGAGAGGGTAATGGACAGCAGTTGTGGCTTACCTCTTGGGATGGTAGATACTTGGTCTGCACAGGTAACAATGCTTAGGAGAAAGCCAGGTGATGGAGATATCAAAAGAATTCTAGCCAAATGTAGTTGATGGGTAAGAACCAAGGAGCTGAGGGGCGCACGGTCTGACTGGGTACTAGAAGGGGCTTTCTGAGAGGAAGATTTTAGTGAGGTTTTATGCATTAGAGCTGGGGGCCCAGGGGGCACTGTTGTGACTCTTGTAGCTCTCAGTGGTCCCCAGGAGAAACAGTGAGGGGATTTAGGAAAAAAGACAAGGAACAAGATGGAGGTCAGGTGGAAGCCTCTTGACTTGATGGCAAATGAGGAAGGAACAACAATAGTAGGGGCGTTTACTAATGCTTTTCCAAAGTTAGTATCATGAGACAGAAGATTGCCGAGCAACTAATGACTGAAATTGTCCAGGGAGGATGTTTTTCTCAAGACTGAGGTAGCTTGACTCTTTAGGCATGTGGCCTTGTCCCGCACCCACACATGTGACCAATTTCCAGCTTCAGCCACTCCCAACAGGGCACTCAGTCCCCAGCAAAAGTGTTTTGATTTTCTTTAAAGGTCCTAGAGAAATACCCTAGGATGATAAACAAGAGAAGACCACGAGCAGGTTTGAGCTTAAAGAATGATCATTCCCAGAAAAACTAGAGGAGGAGAATTACACAGATATACAGAGTTACCCTGGCAGGGAATTACGAGGGCTTGGACCGTGTAAGCAAGAGGCAACAGAGAGGCCAAGATCTTTTAAAGGAATATAGCTGTGCAAATCAGCAGCCCTGGGGGACAGAGGGACAAGGAGATGGGGAGGTGGAACACGGCAGAGAAAGTGTGCAGAACCCTGACTTAGGTCTCAGTCTGCTTGGCTGATTGGAGGTTTCCCTGTGATCTTATTGGTGCCATGAGTACAGGAGGAAGCACAGCGTTATGGCAAGTGGGCATGAATTTGGCTTTGCGCATGTGCTCACCCAGGCGCCGTGCCATCTGCTAAGCAAGCTGCCAGCGAGTAGCCCTCCTTGACCAAAGTTTGGCAAGAGAATTAGTCTCCATACCCGAAAGCATTTAGGGCTTCTCTCCTGTGGGTGGGACAGCAAGGCGCGTGTCCTGCGGGTCCTCCTGGAGCTGAGGGGCAGCTCATGCTGTGAGTAAACCAGACAGTTGGGGGTTACAGTGAGTGCTAAGCAGGGAACAGAATGGGCTCATCTTGAGCAGGCCGGCCTGGGGAGGAGTCTGAGGAGGTGACAGACAGAAGGAGCCCACATGAAGGAGCTGAAGGAAGAGAGTTCTAACAGGAAGAAACACCACCCATAATATCTGGAAGGTTGGCGTGAGTGTGTGCTGTGTGTGAGGAGAGGAGCCTGTGGGTCGGAAGAATAATCAGTTCCGTTAGTGTCTTACGTGTTGAGTGCTGGGTGCCCCGAGACATCTTGAAACGTCAGCGGAGTTACCCATATGTTATAATTCACTTTGCAAACTGTTTAGTTTTTGGAAATTAAAAAAAAAATAATAATTTCGCAGTTACTAAAAACTTGTGGTTCACCAGTTGTGAACATTTGCTTTATTTCTTTTTTAACATCCTTTGGTGTTGGGATTAAACCCAGGGCCTCCCAATTTCAGTCCATGAGTTCATATTGGATGTAGTTTCTTCCTCACCTAACCTCACTGTTGTTTTGAGGCAGGACCTCATTATGTAGTTCATGCTAGCCTTGAACTTGCATCCTCCTGCCTTAGCATCCTGAGGCTGTGCTTAAAAATATGCGCCTCTCTGCCTGCTGGGTCTCTGTAGTCTCTTCTAATCCCAAGAGCCTTAACTTACTTTTTACACTCTTGATAGCTTCCAGAAGTACACTCCAGTTATTTTGTTGAATATCTCTTTTTTGGAATTTGTGCTCTATTTCTTCATTATTTTATTCCACTGCTGCATTTGAGGGGGGAATACTGCAGACACGTGTCAGAGACCTCCTCAGAGATTCATAGCAGAAAACATAGAATGTCCTTTGGGCTCATCGCTGTGGTGCTAACCTTGAGGGCTTGGTTGTAGCGCTGGCTGACAGGTTTGCTCATTGTTGAGCTACTTCTCTGCTGTAATTACTAAGTACTTTATGGGGAGATAATTGGAAGCCATGTAAACACGAAAGCCTTCACTCTTTCTGTTACTACCTATGATGCTTGTCAAAAATAGGCTTCTGGGGCCGGCGAGATGGTTCAGTGGTCTAAAGCGCCTGCTTAGGAGGGCTCAGGCAACTGCGGGGACTGCAGTTCGATCCCCGGCACCACATGCTGCGCCAGCGCCACCACCAGGGCAGGCTGAGCCAGCCACAAAATGAATAAATAAAGAAACAAATAAACACAACAAGCAAACAAAAAAAAAAAAAAATAGGCTTCTGCCTCCAGGATGTTTTCAACATTTGTTTGTATTTCATGATAAGAAAGGGCTCTCCCTTCATTGCACTTTATTGATTATTCATGTACACCCATAATGGTTCAGGAAGTCGTACCTTACAATAGTACTATGGTACTTACAACCCACTATTTTCATCGAAGCTTCAGGCCGCTTGTATTTGCCAGGGAGAGTGCCTGCAAACTGGCCACATCATTGATCTAACCTCTTATTCCTTGGACACTTTCTTAACTTGTAGCACAAGACTTTTCAGGTTCATCTTGGGCTTCCCCTGCTCCAGCACTGGGTTCAGAGAACCCTGGTTCCTAATCTCCGTAGAGGCTATTCAGAGAGTAGAAAAAAACTCTTAAAACCTAAATGCCCAACATTGGTGGCTAAGTAACTCAATTATGAAGAAGCTGTATAACAAGCACAGTGCTACCATTAAGAAGGCATGAGAAAGGTTCATAAATTGTTAAAATAGCAGGTTGCCATGGGCCCATTTGGAAGAAGAAAAATACATGAAAGAGTTCATAAAATATAGAATAATAGGCTACTTAGCAGCCTGGCTTGCTGTCAGTGAAGTGAGCTTGTGAGAGGTTTTAGTCTGCATCCTTTTGCTCATGTGCCTTCTGACAGCAGCAAGCATCTATAACTTCTGTGAGAAGAAACGGCTGCTATAGACAAGAGCCGAAGCCCAGCCTCCGTCAGCACTCTGGAGGAGGAGCGCAGCTCTAGGCTTCCTCCTCTTGGGTCACAGAAGGGACTTTTCTGTGGTGAACTGGGTGCGCAGTTTTGTCAAGAAGAGTGTGGTCTCAGGGTGCAAAGGTTTCTCATGGGCCTTGCCTGGGGTCCACCAGGGCCTTCTCCTAGGTCTTCTCTACAACTGTTTTCGTTCCTGTTTTCCCTCTTCTTTGCCCTGTTTACTTGCTGTCGTGAGCTCCGATGCCTCGTCTGGGTTATCTATGGCACATAAACCTCAAAGCTTAGCAGCCTGAATCAAAGCGTCTTTCTCAGGAGCCCACAACCTGAGCAGAGGTCAGCGTTCAGCTGTGCTCCGTGTAGCATCTTCCGGGCTGGCTGGGCGTGGAGCGTCCACACCCACACTACTACCCGCTCCTCACGCAGCTGCTTACTTGGTGCCGGCAAACCGTGCCTTTCCTCACGGGCCTCACAGGGCACCTTTTAGGGTTCTTCACAGCTTGGTGGTTGGGTTTCGTGTTGGACTGCTGGGACCATGATAGCAAAACCCCGCAGGGTTAGGGGCTTAAGCAGCAGAAGTTTCTCTTCTCGCAGTGTGGGAGGCTAGAAGCCCAGGATCAAGGGTTTAGCGGGGTTGGTTTCCTTGGGGGGCCTCTGTCCTTGGTTTGCAGAGTGCTGCCCTGCGTCTCCACATGGTCTTTCCTCTGTGCACCTCCATGGCCCTGCTGTGCCTTTCTCTTCTGTAGCAACAGCAGCCATTGGAGTAGGGTGCACCCTGCTGGCCAGCCTCAAACTCAGTCACCTCTTTATGGCCCTGTCTCCAAGTACGGCTGCATTCTTGGTGTACGAGGTTGTCACTTACACATAGTGATTTGGTAGGGACCCAAAGTAACCCACATCCAGATTCTAAGAATGACACCCAAGAAGAGAGAGAACGCAAAATTCATTAGTTCCTTAAGAAAAAGGTCTAGAAACTGGTGGCAATGCGTCATATGTTCCATATTTTATTAGCCAAACTGCCACAAAGTGAGCTCAAAGAGATGGAGACAGAGACCTCCACCTCTGGCTGGAAGGATTGTCAAAGGATTTTTGAGCTGTGTTATAAAACCACCAGCCTTACTCTGAGCATATCATTGCTCTTAGGTGAGCTGCCCATTGACCATTGGTCAGCTAAGAATAGCAATGTACTCAAAGCTGAGAACCCTGGTTCCCTCTTCTCTTTGCCCTCACCCACAGTCTTCAGTCATGTCCCAACGACCTCATTTACTATGCTAGTGTCCTAGGCTGCTAATGAGAGCTTCAAATTGAGAGCTCTGAAAACCACTACCACTCGTCTAGTAGTAGCAGAATATGTAAGAGTTGCTTGTTGAGGGACAGCTGGAAAACATACTTTTGTATTTTTTATTCCATCTCAGTTATCTTCTCTCACTGGGATAAATACCCAACATGCAAAATGAAGGAAGGAAAGATTTATTTAACTCACAGCAACTGGAGGTTTCAGTCCATGCTCAGCTGGCTCCAAGGCAGACTAGCACATGGCAGAGGGCAGCAGCTCATGGTGGCAGAGACAGCAGAACAGCAAGAGCCAATGGGAAGAGTAGCAGCAACAGTGGCTACAGAGAGCAAGCCTGCCTCCCTTATGTTGCATTCAGGCTCTCTGCCTCAGGCTGGGTATAGCGCTCACGCCCATAATCGCAGCAGCACTCACACCTGTAATCCCAGTGGGTCATGAGTTAATCACAAGCCCTAGAAGTAAGTCCATCCCGGGCTGCATGAGGCTTTGGGGAGACAACTAGACACAAACCATAACAATTTCATTACATTTTCCACCTTTGTATGTATTGTAAATTGTATTTACTTCTTACGTCTACTGTTTATTTTGTTCTTGCTATAGCTCAAGTGCTCAGAACCGTGCTCAGCACCCAGTAGGTACCAAGTAAATACTTGCTGAATGGATGCAAGTCTGTCTTGGGCTTTGTGACTCGAAGCTTTAAGCTAACTGGTGCGTTCATTTTATTTTCCTAACAGTATAAGCAGGCCGTCCAGGAGCTTGCGCGCTGCATAGCACTGACCAGGATTTGCTATGGCGACTGCCACTGGAAGCTTGCAGAGGCCCACGTTAATCTGGCCCAAGGCTACCTCCAGATGAAAGGTGAGCTCGCCTCGGGCTGAGGAGGGCACGGCATGTTGGACGGTCTCCGCTGTTCTCTCAACTTTGATTCTGACTTAACCAAAAGGATGAATTTTTTTAAGTATTCTCCTTTGTGAATATGGAATAGACATTTCTTTTTAGAAAGAGCCAATCTGAAGTATACAGCATGTAAATATTCAAAGGGAAGAAGGAAGACGGTCCTCCGGGCTTGTCTTTTTATAAGCTTAACACTAAGGTTCTTAGGAGATGATTAATCTTTTAGGTCTGAAGGTGTTGCAGAACAAACAAGACATACAACAGGGGCTTAGAATGGGCCACGCTTACGCTTTTCTTGAGGGAAAGTTTCTTGATATAGCAATAACAGCAACAAAAACAAAACAAACAATAACAACAACAAAAAAAGTGAACCAAAACTGGCACAACTAAAAATGTATTGGCTCATATAACTTAAAAATTCAAGTGTAGGGCTGGCGAGATAGTTCAGTGGTCTAAGCACCTGCTTGGCAAGCATAGGGACCAGGGTTTGATCCCTGGCACCACATGTTGCACCAGCCCCGCCCCCGTGGTGACATTCACCTGTAATCCCAGCACTGGGGAGGCTGAAAACAGAAAGATCACTAGGAGTCCAAGCTGCATAGGGAGACCCTGTACCAAATACATACAAACTTAAAAAAAGAGAGAGAAGAAAAAAATCAAGGATAAAGTCTCCTGGAGACCTAGCCATTCCTGAAGCTCCAGCACCATGCCCAGGACTTGGTTCCTGTCTACTCCCGCCGCTCGGCTGTTTTCCTTTCATTGGCTCCATTCTTGGCCAACCTTTGCCTGCACGGTGGTGGTACGGCTGGCACCAGCTTTAGGTTTCCCTTCTAAGATTGTCAGGAGAACACCCTGCCCCTGGAAGGCACCAAGATTTGGGGACAGCCTAGTTAGACCGGTGTGGTGTGACTTAGCTTTTATCTCAAAGGCAAGGAAAGGCTGGGTGTGCTGGGGCAGGGCAGTGATCCCAGACCTTGGGAGGCTGAGGCAGGAGAATCACTGTGAGCTCCAGGCCAGCCTCCACTACATAGTGAGTTCAAGGCCATGCTGAATATCTGAACTGTAAGGGAAGATCTTGTTTCAAAAAGAAAAAGAAAATCAAGCAGCGATGTCATTGGCTAGACCTGACTTGGCTTCACCAGATGCTGGGAAAGAAGCTGTCTTTGCCCTGTCACATGGGCTGTACATGCAGGTATGGAGCATCCCAGAGAAAGAGCCAGAGAGAAGGGCATAGATGGGCACAGGGAAGGCGGAAACAGCAGACATCCAGGGCATGGCATTTCCTATTCACTCACCATGCAACCTAGTGCAAGACCAGGTGCAAGAGTGCATCTCTAACTCAGCCCCTTCACCTGGAAAGTGATGGTTAAGGATGCTGGTGACACTAACATTTCAGAGTTGGTCCCATGAGTAAGTGAACAGTAGTGGTAGAAAATGCACAACGCCAAGCATGGCATTTTCAACTGATGACTCCACTCCAGTCTTTGGAGATGGGGCTCAAGTGTCAGATTGAGGATCCTTAGCACCAGAGGCCACCTTGGAGATCATCTCGCGTGAGCCCTCCTCACCTTTCCTAGACTAGGAGGAAACACCAAATCTGAGCCGAAACCGCTTGCCCCAGACAGCACTGTTAGCAGGTGGCTGGTCTGAGACGCAGGCCTAGAACCTCCCAGGCCAATACCTGGGACCTGCCATCGGGAATTTCCGGTAATGTTCTTTGGCAGTTCACTCCTTTTTTGCAAGTCTTTCTCCATGTAACATAAAAGCAATGTCCACCGTTTAATAAGGATGCCCAAGGGAGGGCATTGTGGTATGTGCCATGCATGGCCCTTGTCAGTCTTCACCAGAGTCTAGTGAGGTAGGTATTCTCACCATTCCTGTTTAGAGGGAACGGAGGCCAGTGTCTCCCAGCAGTGTCGCCTCCCTCCCAGCAGGGAACTCATCCCAGGCAGCCTTACTGCAGAGCTGGTGTTTGTGAACCTCCATCTCCCCTGTATCCAAGACACTGAGCGCTAGTTCTTTTTTGTTTGCAGACCAATTTATTTCACTAACATTTGTACAGTAAGCAACTGTTAAAAAGACACTTTTACAGTAACTGGTCTAATTCTTGCAGCTCCTGCACAGCAGAATTTCAGTATGATCTATAGAGATATTGATAGCCATAATGAAAGTCCCTCCTCCTCCTCCTCCTCCTC
>PVKN010004682.1:11749-33054 GCA_004027915.1 Capromys pilorides
AAGAAAATTATTTATTAAATTTTTATTTTAAAGAGAAAGAAATAAAACAAAAAAAAAACAAGGATAAAAACAAAACAACATAAAGCAATAAAAATGATACAGAATTTCAAAACAGAGTGGGAAATTAACAATGACTGTTATGGTTATGAAAGGTGTTATCAGTAGGTGGCATGAGTGAGCGGAAGCACAGAGCCCTGAGTCCTGGCTGGTCCTCCTCAGGTCCCCCTCCAGCGATAAGCCTACAGAAGGGCCTGAAGTGTACTGAGAAGCTGGTCCTGAGAAGCTTCTGTGGAGGCCGCTGTACTGTGGTACATGCATTCTGTTACAATAACTACGGTGGGATAGTGGGCAGAAGACCCAGAATATTTAGTATTTCATTAAGATTGCTATCACAGAGCCAAGCTTGAGATTCACAAGTGCCTTACTTCCTGCCCAGAATGCAGTCCTCCTATTCCATTTGTTGGTTTTTTTTATAATTATTTTTAAGATATTTTATGTCTGATATTGGTAAAGTTTCAAAGCTGTTCAATTCCATCTTGTTTATTTGTCTTTTTTTTTTTTTTTTTTTTTGCGGGACCTGGGTTCGAACTCATGACCTTGCATTTGCCAGACAGGCACCTGTGCCATGGAGCTATCTCCCTGACCCTTGTTCTGTTTATGTCTGAAAAGACCATCTGGGAAACATTTGTATCTTGAATAATTGGTAGGAAACAGACAGTGATTATGTTAGAGTCGTGGTAGAATCACCACCGCCCAGATACATCTATGTCCTTGCACTATTTGATGTATTCAGAAGCCCTGTGAGATCCCTGGGCCAGAGAGAACTATGTTCCTGCCCATCTGAGAGTCAGAAGAAAAGAAACCAAGGCATTACTGTCCCGACCCGAAGGGCTTCAACAGGTGCAAACCACCTAGGGAGGGGAATGAAGGGACAGGAGACACAAAGGAAGGCAGCAAGACAAGAGTCTGATCAAGCTGCAAAACTTTATTTTTTACACAGGGCTTATATCCACACAGGGCAGAATGTAAGGAGGGGTAACCGGGAGGTCGCAGGGTAATGCTAATTGCTTTGTTGCTAGGCAACCTAACCTATGGAATGTTCTTATCTTCACAGCCAGATGTTTCAGCACCTTGTTTGTGCAAGGTACTAAAAGGAGGGCACTAGGAAAGAGGAGCTAGGAGATGCCAGCCACTTCGTAAGGGGGTGCTTTACTAAGAGAAAGAGTCATGTTCCCATGGCCCCTGACACTTTCTGTTCTCCGTCCACAGGATTTGCACTGCAAGCAAAACAACATGCAGAAAAAGCCAAAGAAATCCTCACCAACTTCATCGTGCCTCCGTACAACGACAACACGGACGTCTTCAAGTGCTCTGTAGAGCTTTTCCACACCTTGGGGCGAGCCTTCCTTTCCCTTCAGAAGTATCCTTTTGTCTCCAATCTTTTCACAGAGGCATATGGCTCACAAATACTTATATTCAGTTCTCAGGGTGAGTAAAAATCTGATAGGTGATTGTAGGCAGTGCGAAAGCCAGGGAGGTCCGAGGCCTGGGGTCCCAGACTCTAGAGCCAGGTAGACTCTTTCCTGAACACAACTCAGATTTAAGGAAGCTTCCGAGAATTTGGAGAAAGCGGAGAGACTTTCCCGGGAGCTGCTGCAGTGTGGAAAGATTATAAAGGAAGAGTGGATAGAAGCCCAAGCGCGAATCAAATTGTCATTTGCACAGTAAGTGTCACGACGTTGTTTTGCGCGCGGCTGGAGGGTCTTTGCTGGTAGAGTCTGTCCTCAGACAGTGTGGCTTCCCCATGGAGCCTGTCCACCACTTCTCTCTAGCTTGTTGTCCAACAGTGAGAGAAGCCCGGTTGTATCAGAGCAAACCCTGACCAAGACAAACCTCAGTGACACTTTTCACTTAGTGTCACGAGCCCTCACGTCTACCCAAGGTACTGGATGTCAGAGCGCTGGTTCCCTGGCCGACATTCTTCCTGCTGCCGTCCTGCCTGCCCCTCGGCATCCTTCCCTTCTGCCCTCCCTTGCTGCCCACGCCCAGCCCTCCACCGCTCCGCTCTGAAAGGCTTCAGTGGATCGATTGTAGGACCCAGGCCTCAAAGGAGAAAGATCCTGCCCATGTGAACCTATGTTAATAAGACGGTTGCTCTTTGCCCTGCACCCTTCTCTACACTCACCCAATAAGTGAGGCTGTAAATGGTAGGAAGAAAAGGCCATGGGCCTTGGGTGGTGGCAGGCACCTTTACCTGGACTCAAGGCACAGCCCTGGGCCAGTTCCCGAGTCTTGGGGTGACAGAGTATGCCCTTGCCCTGGGCAAGAATGGAGGAGTGGAGGGAAGAAGACAGCAAAAAGCCTATTCTAGAAGAGACAGGATCCCAGCTGACCTACGTGGGCACCCGTAGGCAAGCCCAGATTTCATTTTATCTTGCTAACCAGACTGTGCATAGGAAAACTCAGAGCACCTAGTGGACCATTCTAAGAAATGGACTGAGGAAGAACCCCAGGTACACACGGCTGATGCTTGCGTGTGGGTAGAAAATGGAAAAGGCTAACTTTGGCTCAAGCCTTAAAATATATATGCGTGGGGGGAGAGATTGTGTGTGTGTGTGTGTGTGTGTGTGTGTGTGTGTGATCAGTTTCTCCTTATTTGTCTGGAATATTTGGGTTTTTTTTGTTGTTACTTGTTTTGTAATTTTAGGGAAGTATCTACAGGGTATTCTGGGTGTTTAGGGTCTCACTAGTAAATCAGACTCATAGTGATCCACCTGTTTACAGCCTCCCAAGAACTGGGATTACAGGCGTGCGCCATCACGCCCAGTCTCAATTGCCATCTCTGGACTCCTCAGGGGTGGATCTGGCACAGCAGGCCTAGGGATCGAACCTCCAGCCCCTGCGCCTGTTTGTAGGTGCTTTAATCTATGGAGCTATTTGGCCGGCCCTGTCTGGGGTATTTGGACTGCAGGTGTCAAGTTCATCTGTCCATGAAAGCCCCCATGGACCCTTTTTTATTAAGATAGGGTTTCACTGTGTGTATTTCATGCTACCTGGACTCACTATATAGCCCAAGCTGGCCTCAAACTCATGGTAATCCTTTGCCTCAGCCTCCCAAGTGCTGGGATTACCTTGGACCTTTTTTTTTTTTTTTCAAAAAAAAAAAAAAAAAAAAAAAATAGAAAACATTTTCCTTCATCCCTTGTTTTCACTGTCCTTCCCTCCCTCAGCACAGATATCTACTTCAGTGATGGTTTATATCTCTGACTGGATATGTGCATACGTTGTATTTAGTACTTGCATGCTTTAAATTTACATACACTTGTATCCATCTTGTTCTGTTTCTTACTTTTTCTCCACTTACTTCTTTTGAACTGTTGCTCGTATGTTAGCTCCTCGCTTCCAGCCTCGGTGTGTTGCTTCACAGACCGCATGTCACGCATTTTCTTTATCCACTTCTAGCAGTGGACACTGGGCTCGTCCCCTGCTCTCTGCTGCCACCAGTGATAGCATGAATATTCCCGAATGTTCGCCTCCGTAACTAAGTGAGGCCTCCTTTGAGGTTCCCGCCCTGGGTGGGGTTCCTGGGGCACAGGTAGAAACACACTTCCAGTTCACTGAGTGTCGCGGATTGCTAAGCCTGTCAACATTCCCTCTTGCTGGACGGACGGATTTCTGTTTCTCATGTTCCTAATAATATCTGGCACTGTCATCTTTCTGCCTGTTGCCAACTTGATGTACGTAACATGCTAATTATGTGAAATCCTACTTATATTTACCTTATTCACAAGTTCGAGTGCCTCTTTCTATACTTCTTAGCCATTCAAGGATTTCCTTTCCATGCATAGCCTCTGAGCATTTATTTTGCCTTTGGAATTTTCTGTTTGCCCCTATGGGTAGTAGTCAATATTTTCTTGTCTGTTATTAGTATTTAGTATTTATTATTATTCCAATTCGCTTTATTTTGTCCATGCTCTTCATGATATAGAACGTCTTTATTTTGTTAGAGTCAAATTCATTCCTATTTACCTTTTGATTTGCATTTTGGGAGTTTGGTTAAAAAGTGTTTCCAATTCAAATATCAGAAATATCTGCAGAAGTTCCTATGAGCTGTGCTTTGGCTCCGCCTCTGATAGCGTAGCACAGAGCATCGTAGCATCATAACATTCATCATTAAGGTCTTAGTGTTTTCTAACTTAGACATTACTCTTCAGTGCAGAGATTATTCAACAGATACATATTTTAGTTTGCAGATATATGTGAGCTTTTGAGGCATTCTGATGGTATTGATATAAAATTTTATTACATCAATGACCAAAACATATTTGCATCAGTTCTTTGAAATTGGTGTTTCCTTTGTGGCCTTGTCCACTGACATCTTTTGTGAGTGTTCCGGTGTAGTCCGAAAGAAATGACATTTGTTATTTGTTATATTGAATATTCTGGTGTATCCGTATCAGTTTAACCTTATTAGTTCTGCTATTCAAATTTATATCTTTATGTTTTGCCAATTTGATATACTAGTTTTTAAGGTCAGTGCACTGTATTTAAAATCTCTGAGTGGAATTGGCGATGAGCCCGCATGTCTCCAGAGCTCTGCCAGCTGCTGTTGTCCATACCAGGAGGCTGTTTTGTTGGAGGGCGCAGAATTCGTCATCTGTGGCTTTGCCCCTCTGTGGTTCTCGTCCTTCCTTGTCCTCTGTGTCTTGCCCGATGTTCCGCTCTCCTTCATACCGGTTTTGCTTTATATCCATTTTCATATTTTTAAATCTTTGCCATTTTTTTATCCTGCCAACTTTACATTGTTTTTTGCTGTTGTGTAGATCATATCTCAATATTTTTATTATTCCACTTCTACCCATTAACTTACACATTACACATCATCATTTGTGCCTCTGACTGATTATAGTCTAACTCACAATTAATCAATTAATGGCTCCCAGACAATGCAGGGACCATTGAGTACACTGTCACTCTGTGGATGCCACATTGTTCCGTGTAATTACATTGGCATGTTTATACCACAGGCAGGCAGAGAGGGGAAGAAGTCACTTGCGATACATATAACTGGCACAGGGCTCACTCACATCTAGAATCTGTGAAGAGCCCCAATATTTTATTAAAACAAATTCAAGCAACTGAACAGAAAAAAAGTGCAGGAGTCCTTCCACAAAAAAAGCATATACAGTTAATATGCTTGTCTGGGACGTGAACGCTGAGATCCGAGGTGCCGTGACAGCCAAGCTGAGGCTTGAAAAACTTGACAACACCCGTGTGGCCCAGGAGGTGGGACACAGGTACACGCCCTCATGGGACTCTAGCTACTTCGGCGGCCCATTTATCATTCTCTTCTAGATTGGGGCGTCGGCCTCCCCTTTAACCCAGCAGCTCTGCTCCTAGACACACACCTAGCAGGAACGAACCCCTTCGTCCACCAAGACACAGCCCAGGGTGTTGGAAGCTGCTTTATTTATATTCTCCAAGAATTAGGAAACAACCCGAATGTGTCTCAGGATAAAACTGCTATCTGTTCTTACAAAGAAAGTGGTCAAGCTGCTCCCTGATTAATATCATGGTTAGCGCTCGGGAACACAATGTTTAGCTCAGGAAACCAGACCCAGAAGGACTGTTACGCAATCCTGTTTATGTAACGGGAGGAGGAAGAGGGCTGTGGGCGGCCAGGAGAACTATTTATCCACAGTCTTTTCCTGCTCAGAGTTAGGCACTGTCTTATCTTGTAAGGCAGGAATTATACACATGAGAGGCTCAAGATCTGACATTTATTGCCTCTGTTGAGCTCTGACTAACATTTAGTTTTGAGGACAACATTGCTACAAACGGTGAAGGACCTTCTCCAGCAATCTGGCACTGCCCCGAAAATGCTTTCCAAAATAGCAGTACCAAATACTGCCAGCAGATGGCGGACCCTGTACGCATCTGTGCTGAGCAACAAACGAATTTTAGCACAGCAAGCTCTTCTCTGAAGTTACTTCTGTATTTAGCAGCGTGGCTCCAAAGTTTGCGACGCCTTTCCATCGCGATTCTTCATCCTCCTATCTTTCCTGGAATACACATGTCCAAACTGCAGGGCTTTCGTTCAGTGAGTTTGGCTTGGTTTCCTCACTGAACGATCCAGACTGATCTGCTTTAAAATGAACGGAGGCTTTCGTACTTGTGTATGGCTTTGGTGTTACACGTGAACCACAGCGCCTTTTGCTGGTCTCACCAGTGGAAGCCAGGATAATTTCTTAGGCAGCTCAGAGGGTTTGTATCCCTTTTACGAGGCTGTCTTTTTGCGTCTCCTCTTCCTCCCTCTGCCTCTCCTTTTATGGTGCCTGCCAGGCCCGCAGCCTTTCTCCCTGGACTGCCCTGCAAGTGTTTGGGGTGAATCACGCCCGCGCTTTCCATCCCCGCTTTGGTCCTGGAAGCTTCTTTCCTCTCGCACCTCCTCTGTCCCGGCGCTGCTTCATTTAACAGTGATTCATTAATTTTAGACAGTGAATCCAAATCACGTACACCTGGTTCTTATGTCGGCGACAAGCCAGTAAGTCAACTAAAGGACATCGCCAGCAATCATGAGCACACTTTTCTCCAGCATTCTGAGCTAAGTTCTAGTCTGATAGCTGACAGATTTCCAGAGAGAGCTAGTTGTGTTTGTATATACGGCTTGTACCATTATGTGTACTTGTACGTGTGTGGAAGTACACACACACACACCTTTAAAATTAATCTGTGTGGCTTCTGATGACCTGCTGAGATTGTTGCTCCAGACCCTGGATTTGTCCTCAGCCTTCTCTGCGACCACATAGCACGCCCTCTCGGGGTCTTCAACCCTTTGCCAGGGGGCACTAGGAAGGTGTCGCTGTGCTGAGCTGGCCCAGACAGAAACACTTTTCTTTCCTCGGAGCGCCAAGAGGACCCTGCCAGCTACCTGTAGACAGTGCAGGACTTAACAGCATTGTGTGCTGAACCCTGTGGGCTTTGGAGGCAGAAGCCCGGCGTTCCAGTCAGTTTTCAGCAACCGGGCTGTGTGAGCATGGGGGCCTGAGCCCTGCTCCCTGTAGAGCACATTCTTCTCACTGTGACTGTTTGAGTAGAGGCTTGCAGAGGGCATGCTGGGAAAATGACCTAGACACCATACTACAGCATCCAGGTACGTGGGAGGCCTTAACAGTGAAAGAAAAGGGAAGGAAGAGAGGGGTAGAGAAAAAGGGAAGAAGGCAGGGAGGGAGAGAGGTAGAAAGAAAAGAAAGGAAAAGCACACTAACTGCCAGTCGTTGACCCCCTGCGGTGCCAGCCGCCTCTTGCCAAGTGCCTCCTCCTCCTCGCGTGCCTTATCCATTTCTTCCACCGTCACTGCCACGATGTGGACCATCTCTGATGCCCATGGCAGAGGAAGCACCCACGGCTGAGGAGAGTGCAGGAGGTTCCGAGGTCCCACGGGGGAAGCAGTGAGCACAGCCCAGGCTGTCACACCCTGGTGCCCGGGCTGCTGACCATGGCACCCACCACAGTCACGAACGCAGAATGGAATTCTCACAATGCGCTCAGCAGCAAATCCTCTCCTTGTGTGCAGAGAGGACATCTTTGTTCTCTGACTCTAGAAAATCCTACTTGCCTCCTTTGGGGCCGGGTACGTCACCAGAGCGTAATCATCAGTGACACTGCTGCAGGGCCTCTGCCTCCCACGGGCGCCTAACATTCCGGCCACATCCTAGGGCCCCATGACAACACGAGTCGGTGTCCCGGGGATCCCCTGAAACTGTGTGACATGAGATACCGTTATGCACTCTGTGGAATTGCTGGGGATATATTTTCATTCAATAAAATATGCCGTGGCTTAAGTGGTGGACCTGCCAAGTTAACATTCCACCTCATTCTGCTATTCACAATGATCTCTTTTCATCTGCCTACTGGGTTTCCTAAAGCTACCAAACACAGTATAGGCGCACTAGATAGAAATCTTCAAAGCACGCCACGCAGTTAGCCGGAAATGGAAAGGAGAAAATATCGCCATCCCAAACATTACATCTGGGCAAATGGAAACAGACGAGATTACCTGAAATTGCCTGATGATTTAAGTGAGTTAGAGACAGAGGGAAGACTGTAATTTAGCTGTTTCTTGATACAGTGCTCTCTTTCAGTTCCCTCTTTATTAAATATATTGTGATACTAAGGTAATTTTATTTTCTATTTTGCCTTGTCTGCTCTGAGGACAGTGCACTCTCGGGCAGTCTCAGAAAGCTCTTTGTGGGTGGCGCTGGCTTAATGGCCTGCATTTCTGCCTGTGTCTGTGTGAGGACCCCAGAAGAGCCTGCAGCAGCTGTTTGCGGCTGAGGAGTAGAATGTGCTTTGCTCTGTGTACACACTGACCGTGAGGTGCTCTTCATCTTGGTAATAAGGTGCCTGGGGCATTAGAAGCACAGGCGTTGTGGTGCGAATCCTCACCCACCTCACCAAGCTTGCCAACCGGGGGCCTTGCGAGAAAGAGGCTTGCTGTATACGCTCCCCAGCTCTGTTTTCTTCCTCTCTATTACAGGTAATTATTTTTGCTGAATTTAGTGTTTTGTATTTGTTATGGTTTATGTCCCGTTGTCCCCCCAAAGCCTCATGCAATTATGGGGTGGGGACTTCTAGAGTTTGAGACTTGACTCATGATCCACTGGAATTATGTGTTTCAGTACTGATGGGATTATAGGTCTGAGTACTTCTGGGATTATGGGTGTAGCCTAAGGCGGATAGGCTGAGGCGAAGAGCCTGAAAGTAACATACAGAGAGACAGAGAGAGAGACTCACGCTGTTGCTCTCTGCTCCCCTGGTTGCTCCATTGCCTCTGCCACCATTTTGTTGCTGTTCCACTGCCATGAACTGCTGCTCTCTGCCATGTGCCTCTCTGCATTGGAGCCAGCCGAATATGGACTGAAACCTCTAGTAACTGTGAACTAAATAAACTTTTCCTTCCTTCATTTTAAGTGTTGGATATTTGTCCCAGCAATGAGTAAATAGTAACTAAGACAGAATTTCTCTGCATGTTTTGGTACCTTTGCTATAGATGCATACAGCCATAAAGTATATGTCATTTTTCATATTTTTGAACTTAGTAAGTGCAGCTTACTTCTTCACTGTAATGTTTATATTTTTAAAATATATCTTTATCAGTTGATACATGAAGCTCCAATCTCATTTTAAACTTCCACATACATAATGCTTGTCCAATTTACTTCTAACTCCCCATCCTCAGGAAGGTGAATGTGTGAATTGCTTGGTTCCTACAAACGTTTTCTGTACTCATTCTATTTGTCATTTATTTATTTATTTATTTATTTATTTGGTGCTGAGGGACTCAGGGCCTCACATATGCTGGGCAAGAGCTCTACTCCTGAATTGCATACCCCAGCCTAGTACTACTTTTTAAATTGAAAAATAAGGGCTGGGGATATAGCTTAGTGGCATGAGCACCAACCTGGCAAGTGCAAGGTCCTGAGTTTGACCCCTGGCACTGTGACAGAAAATAAATGCATGAAAAAAGGTAAACAGAACTTTATAACAACATAATAGGAGAGTGGCAGCAGCTTACCATCCTTGTGCGTGTCTTTCACTCATACACAAGAATGCCTCCGAGGCAGACGCCTGAGAGCGTGGTGGTCTGCTTGGCCGGTGTCCACCTCTTCAATCTCACCAGACCGTCCAGGCGCTTTCCACCAGTTTATGCTGTTGCTAACGTGATGTTAACATGATGCATAAATTTCTGGTTTTCCACATTCTTGCCAACATTTGATATCAGCAGGCTTCTTATTTTTCCCAATCACATGGATGCAAAGTTCTTTTTGCAAATTTATTTATTGGCTACAGTGTCTTACTATGCAGCTTGGACTCGTAGTGATCCTCCTGTCTCAGCCTCCCCAGTGCTGGGATTATAGGCGCGTGACACTACACCCGGTTTTGGTGGCCAGCACAGTGCACCTGGAGTTTCAGAGCTAGCAGGGCATGCAGTACCAGGGATCAAACCTGGGTCCTTGCCGTTGCCCGGCAGGTATTTAGATTGCTGATCCGTCTCCTTTAGCCTCTGCAAAGTTCTATCTTATTATTCTTTCTTTCTTTCTTTCATGTATTTAATACAGGGTGTACAGGGTCTCACCACACAGGTTGGACTCGTAGTGATCCTCCTGTTTTCAGCCTCCCAACCACTGGGATCACAGGTGCACGCCACCACGCCCAGTCTCAGTCGCCTTCTTAGTGTCTCCCAGGGGTGGGGCTGGCACAGCATGCTGAGAACCGAACCACGGTCCCTGTGTCTGTCTAAGCAGGCTTTTTAGTCCGCTGAGTGATCTGGCCGGCCTCCTAGTTTCTTTAAATTTCCTTGAGGGTGGGTTTTAGTATCTTGTCATCTGTTACCTAAATATTTGAAATTCTTACTCTGTGAAGTGCCTGTTCACATCTTTTGCTCATTTTCTACTGGACTATTTGCACTTTTAAAAATAAATTTGTAGGCATTCTTCATATCTTCATGTGAGGAGTTTTGATTTTCACTGTGACCAAATTTACCTATCTTTTATGTTCACATTTATAGTTTTTCTATGAGATCCTGCTCTACCTAAAGTCACAGCATAGTTTTTTTCCTCTCAATTGTATCAAAGTTTTGCTTTTTAAACTTAGGTCTCTCGTCTATTTGGAGCTTTTGTTTACATGGTGTGAGGGTCTTAAATCTATATCTTTTAAACTTTAAAATCTTACCTATCTTTGGGGTCAGCCAGATAGCTCAGCAGACTAAAGCGCCCACTTAGGCAGATCCCAGTGGCCAGGGTTCAATCCCCAGCGTGTTGTGCAGGTGCTGAGAAGTCCATTGAGACTGGGCATGGTGGCCAGCGCGTGTAATCCCAGCACTTGGGAGGCTGAAAAGAGGAGGACCACTGCGAGTCTGATCTATAGACTGAGACCTTGTAGACCCTGACCTAAAAAAAACAAAAACAAAAACAAAACAAAAGAAACCAACTATCTTTTCCTTTAATGGTGATATTTATTTATTTATTTATTTAGCGGTACCAAGGATCAAACTCAGGACCCTACACTTGCTAGGCAGGCACTTATACCCCTGAGCTACATCACTGGCACCCATTGTTCTTATAATAAGCTAGTCTAAAGAAATTTTTTTTAAAGTTTAAGGCATATATATGTGTGTATATATGTCTACCTATTTGCATTGTGCCTTCAGTTGGAGCGTGCCGACGCCGACGCTACCGCTACCGTCACCTTCCACCCTCGGGTGGTGGACAGAGCTGAGGCACGGCCGAGCCCGCCCCCACAGGACACAACCCCCGCGCTCCGCAGAGCACGCAGGCTGGGAGCAGGGGCACAAGGTGGCTACGCGCCCACGTCTGTGCTGGCTCGGGGCACGGCCTGCACCTCCGCCTTACCTGGCCTCGCCGCCGCGCTGTCAAACACGAGTTCAGATGGGAAACCAAGCCTCAGAGACCCATCCGGGCTCGCTGGGCTCCAGCTCTGCGCGTGCGCGTGCTGAGGTCGCGGTTCATCTTTTCTACTGCTGCCCCCAACTTGGACGCCCTGCCGTGCCCTGCCCTGCCCTGCCTGCCCTGCCCCGCCCCGCCCCTATCCTACATTCACTTCCACACATTTTCTCTGGGAGGCAAATATGTGGCCAATGAATTATTGATACCTAACATGGATAAAATTGGAGTCATGTGTTCTGGATTAGGCTAAGCTAATTAGTAAACGTTCGTCAGTGCAAACCCCACTGTTGTTTGGTATCCTAGCCCCCTCAGGAAAGGAAGAATTGCTGTTGTATGGATCCCACGCGCTTCCTTATGATTTTCTGTTTTCGCACTTCGATGCTTGATTACCGAGCTTTGATGTTTGCTTCCTTTTAAAGCAGTTGTCCAAATTAAATCCCCATGGAGGTTGTGTTTGCGTTTTTATTCTTCCATGGCTTTTAGAGGTAGCTTTGGAAACAAAAGACCTCTTCTTTTTTTTTTTTTTTAATTTTTATTTTATTTCATTTATTTGTTTGCTTGTTTCTTTATTTACTTATTTTATGACTGGCGCAGCCTGCCCTGGTGGTGGGGCTGGCGCAGCATGTGGTGCCAGGGATTGAACCACAGTCCCTGCAGTTGCCTGAGCTTTCCTAAGCAGGCGCTTTAGACCACTGAACCATCTCACTGGCCCCAAAAGACCTCTTCTATCCTACCTTGGCACACTCCACATCGTTTCTGAACATGAAAAAGGAAAAAGATGAGTTTATCTCCTTGCTCAAATATCATTAGCATTTTCTGAGGATTCTGGTCTAAATTAGTTGGGAAACAATTCTGGTGGCTTTGCAAGCATGTGACTTTGGATTCTAAACAAGCAGTAGGCAGGCCTTTTTCTGTGAAGATTCTAGCAGTAAATATGAGGCTTTCCAGGCGCTGCGATCCTTGTAGCAACTGCTCCACAGGTAGGCCACTCCACCAGCGTGGCTCAGAAGCAGCCGCAGGTGACGAGTAAACAAGCGCACTGGCTGCGTGCCAGGAAAACCACTTCCGAAAGCAGCCCTCAGATCCGGCCTCTGCTCCATGGTCGGCTGGCCATTGCTTTTTATTCTTTCGGCTTCCTCTGCCCAGAATCTGACTCTTTTAACGAAGTGACTTCCTACAGAGCCCCCTTCTAGCACCTGCGTTCCTATTGGGTTATTTCGCACAAGTCAAGTCTGGAATTTGCAAAGATAATGATAACCCAGTTACACTCTAAGCTCATTAAGGGTCAGAAGGGAGCCCGGTTTTATTTGGTCACCTGTTAATCTTGCTCTCTCCGAGATCAGATTTGCTGCCAGCTATAACCTCACTCAGTCCAGGCACATAACAGCCATGGACTTCTTTGTGTATTTAAGCCTCTTCACGGTTGTGGAAGTGCTCAAGGTCAGAAACAGCTCAGTCAATATTTTATTTCATTGTGGCCATTGGGCTTATAGATCTGAAAAATATTTTTACTTCTTCCTGTCCCTTTGAGTGAAAAATATCTAATGCAAATCAAAGCAATATGGAGAGCCCATCTAGGCGCACTGAGTTGAGGCGTGGTGGCACAGGCCTGTAATCCCAGCACTGGGGACACTGGGAGGGTGAAAACAGTAGGATCACTGAGTCCAAGCTGCGTAGTGAGACCCTGTACCAAATGCACTTAAAAAAAAAAAAAAAAATCTGATGACTGAGGTGAAAACAGACCTTGTCTGTGATTTTTTATTTTCTCACGTTATGTTTCTGTCTCCTGTGGGCACTTTGAGGATTTTCATACTTTTTTGTATTAAAGATTCTGGCCAATGTAAGAGGAATTGCTATCTTACCTTAGGAATTTTGACAATGAAATTTTACCATGAAAGGAAAGCTTCTAGTAGTCTTAAAAATATTTTGAAGAAGAGTACTTTAAAATATCTGTTCTGAGCCGGGCATAGTGGCACATGCCTGTAATCCCAGCACTTGAGAGGCTGAGGCAGGAGGATCCGTGTGAGTTCGACACCAGCCTGGGCTACAAAAGTGAGTCCAAGGCCCGTCAGAACTGCCTAGCGAGGACCTGTCTCAAAAAGACAAAAAAAAAGAGTAAAATATCTGTTCTGTCTGCTATATAATGTAGGATTATATTTTTATATGGGATTATAAGAAGCTATAAGAATATTTTCTCACTGCCACTTATGCTTACAAGTTTTCAGTTAGCATTTTTGGATATAGAAGTAATATCAGCTTATAGAAGAAAAATTGGGAAATTTAGAAAACCGTAAATAGGTAAAAGCATTCACAGTCCGACTTGGAGACAAGTAGAGCTAAGGTTTGCATGGCTATCCTTTTTGACATCCCTACACAGATGTAGACTGACTACAAGTTTCATGTGCAGGAGATGATGAAAAAACGTTTTTATAAGATACCTTTTACTGAAGAATAATGGATATATTTAGAAGTTGGTCTTCATAATCCATTTGAGGCCAGATATGGTGGTATACCCTTGTAATCCCAAAACTTGGAAAGCTGAAGCAAGAGAATTGCCATGAGTTTGTAGCCTGGGCTACATAGTGAGTTCAAGGCCAGCCTGGACTACATAGTGGGACTCAGTCTCAAAATAAAACAAAAAACGAAAACAATCCAATGAAAAGGACACTGTTCTCACCATTTCTATAGATGAAGAAGTGATTGTGCAATTTGAAGGCTGTGCACCGTGTGATGGGGAGCCAGTGTGGGCCAGCAAGGTGACTGTTGTGACTCCTAGGCCCTGCGGCCTCTTGGAGGAAAAGCTCAGCTGGCAAGGAAACGAGCAGGACACCAGGCCAGGCCGTCTGGCGCTAACTGCCAGCCACCTATATTTTCAGTATTTTTATTTTAATTATGAAATGATCTTTCTTTTCTTTTCTTTCTTTCTTTTTTTTTTTTTTTAGGGTATATCATGGTCAGAGGCGGCCCCAGGAAGCTCTGCCTCACTACCAAGAGGCCCTGAAGTACGTGGAGGTCAGCAAGGGGGACGAGAGTCCGGAGTATGTGTCTGTCCTGAGGGAACTGGCGGGTGCGGAGCAGGCCCTGGGATTCCAGGACACAGCCATCAACCACTTCTTGCAGGTAGGGAGCCGCTGCTGTCACCAGGGCTCTGCTAGGCCAGCACTTTCGTCAGCACAAGAGGCGCAGAAGCTCAGGCGGCGCCTGTAGCTTTGCCATCAGGACCCTTGGCCTAGGGCCGGTGTGCAGTAAAGATTTTCCTATTAGTGCCCTGGGCGGATGTTGATACCCTGAGACCCGTGGCGCGCTCTCCAAAGAGCCAGGAGCTCCTTCCAGGTGGGCTTTCTCACGTAAGTGTGTCATCTGCCATGTGAGGTGTCTTCATCCTTTAGTATTTACTTATGTAGAGCTGTGTGACCAAACAGACCCCCCTCTTTTTAAACAACACTCTAAGACCATGACCTGAAGCCACTGCAGAGTTGCGCCTGTCAGCAGCTACGCTCTTTGTGTCACCATAGCACTCTCGAGCTGAATGTTCTTCACCAGGAGATTGCAGGGGCTTTGTACTTTTCAGGTCTTCAACTGATGAGATGAGTTCATGGTTTTGAACGAGGGTAACGCCCTTTACTCAGATTCCACTGATCATAAATATTAATCATATCCACAAAAGAGTCACAGTCACATCTAGACTGATGTTTGACCAAGCAACCAAGCATTATAACCTAGTCAGGTTGACACCGAGTATGAACCATCATAGGGGACTTGAGGTCTTTATTTCTTTTTCTTTTCTTTTCTTCTTAATGTGGTTGGTACAGCATCTCCCTATGCAGCTCAGACGTGCAGTGATCCTCCTGATTTCAGCCTCCCCAGTGCTGGAATTGCAGGCTTGCACCACTACACCCAGCCATCGATCGATGGCTCAGCATGTCCAGGAGATGCAGCCTGCGCAGCAAGTGGTGTCGGGGATCAAACCCTGGTCCCTGTGTTTGCCTAAGCAGGCACTTAGTGCACTGAGCTATCTCACTGGCCCTATGTCTTTGTTTCATATCATCAGCTAATGCACTTTTTTTTTTCAGATATTTTAAAATATAGACTCATCTATTCCTGTTATTTCAAATGAGGTATAATAACATGGCACTGAGGATAAGTTATTGCTCTGTGTTTTAAAATTTCTCTGGCCACTTACACTCCCACTCACAGGGCTGGACAGCCCCTTTTCTCACTTTATCTGGATCCTGTCTTAATCGTCATTTCTACTCTATAACATTGTGTTTCTAGCTTATAGCTAAGAAAGACAGGAATGATGAAGGCTGAGTGCTAAACCCAGGAGGACCTAGCCTAAGAGTAACCAGGGATAACCTAGGTTCAAACCCATTATCTTATTGTGAGATTCTTCTGAATGCTGTGTAGAGGGTGATGTGGGGCGCTTGTGCCATGGTGGGAAGTGGAAGGATCAACTGGAGGCTGCTGATACGGCAGAGGCAGAGATGGTGGTGGCTGACAGTGGAATGATGACTCTGAAGAGGCAGGTCAGTGGGGGACTTGGAGAAGACCCGGAAGGCACAACTGCTCAGGTGTGGAGGTGGATTGTATATGGGTGGGGGAGGAAAGGACAAATCAACAATAACTTAGGTTTCTGGTCTAGACAGCCTCATGGATGTTTATGACATCTTCAGTGAAGGAATAGGGGTGTCCCTGGGTGACGGAGAAAAGGTGAGTTCTGTTCTCAGTGGTGAGTCTGGGCTACTCCTGGCATACAAGAAGCGACAACAGGGCAGTCAGAGCCCTCGGAGTGGAGCTCAGGGAGATTACACTTGCAGACGGCGATGCCCTGGGACAGGATGACTGTCTAGGTGGAGGGAAGGAGGACATTGTGATCAGTGACAAAATTTTAGGAACTTTGATATTCAAGGCTAGGTGAAGGCAGAGGCTGAGGGGAAGAGAGAAGAATGTGCCGGGGGGAAAAAATAAAAGTGAAAGCAGTGCCTTCTGTGTCACTCCTTTTAACACCTTTGTGCTATTGTGGATACATGGATTTGTCATTGGGATTAATAACTTAATATTGGTAAAGCAATTAGTGCCTGATACGTAGTACTCCATGTTGGTTTTTAAGACTTTCTCGCGTTCCAGCCTTTCTTTTCTTTCGTTGATCACTGGGGCAGTGATAACAGAAATATTATGCAGAGGATGAGATGGGAAGATGCAGAAGTAATAAATGTAGATATCTATCAGAAAGTGCTTAGAGGTCAAGATGAGCCCAGCCTAGAACGATTCAAAAAGATATAAAGTGGGGGCCAGTGAGATGGCTCAGCGGTCTAAAGCGCCTGCTTAGTAAAGCTTAGGCAACTGCAGGGACTGCAGTTCGATCCCCTGGCACCACATGCTGCGCCAGCCCCACCCCAGGGCAGGCTGAGCAGACCACACACACACACAAAAAGACATAAAATGGACCATAGAATGACGCTGTGCCTGGGCTGCAGAAAGGGTGGCACAGGCAGGGAGAGTGACATCACCCACCGGTAGTCTTGGCGGATGCCCTGGGGCCTGCAGAGTGGATGGCACTATGGAGAAAGACGGGGAAGTGAGGCAGAGGTGACCACAGCGGCCCCTAGGGGATGCCGGTGGGTGGCCCAGATTAAGGTGATTTAGTAAGCGTGGAGAGGTGTGGACAGATCAGAGAAACACGTGGGGAGCAGAAATGGTGCCACGGGGTCAGAGGGAGGAGACTGAAGGAGAGAAGAGGCTCCAGGTTTATACCAGGGCTCAGGCCTGCGTCCCTGTAAGTGGCTGATGGCTCCATTTACTGAGCACAGGGACACTGTCATGTTTACAGTTTTGTGTTAGCATCAATAATGCTAAATATTCTTACCCAAAACATTTTTTTTTTTTAGGGAAGTGTCGACAGGGTGTTCAGGGTCTCACTACCAGATCAGACTTGGTAGTGATCTGCCTGTTTACAGCCTCCCGAGAGCTGGGATTATAGGCGCACCCCACCATGCCCAGTCTCACTTACCCAAAACTTGCTGGAGTAAATTTCTACAAGTTGCCATTGGAGAGCTATGACTATTTTACAACTCTTAATTCACACTGACCTTCTGCTAAAGAGTTTTGATTACCCTGTCATTAGAGTGATGTTTTGTTACAGTTGATGAAGCTACAGTGACAGGTTGTTGTCACCCAGCTCCATAGTTTACGTCAGGGTTCATGCTGATGCTGTGCATTTTATGAATGCCGAGAAATGTATTAGGGAAAAAATTAAAAAACAAAAGCAAAAAAATGTATAATGACATGCGCTTGCCATTATAGCATCCACCTGCAGAGTCTCGGCTCTTCCTGTTTATTTTTGCTTTTTCTTCCAATTTCTAAACCTTTCAGAAAGACACTTAAGTATTAACATGCTAAGGGGAATCCAGTTAGAGCCATTATCCCAGAGAGAATTTGCTAGAATGAAAGGTGGCATGGAAGACCAACATCAACGGAATGCATTCAAATACTGTATTTGAGCTTGGTTCGGAGGCACTTTCCCCAGAGTATGTAAGAACTTAGACTATGACCAGAATTTCTAAGTTGTAAGTCTACCTGCACAAAGGTGTTTATAGCTGAATACTAACAGGACATATGAAGTTAAAATTAAATGCATTGTTTTTTCAACTCTTTTTTTTTTTTTTTTTTGGTCAATATTGGGGATTAAACTTAGGACCCTATGCTTGTCAGGCAGGCACTTACGCCACTGAGTCATCTCCCCAACCCTACATTGATTTTTAGGGTGCATTAGACATGCCAATGTGGATCTGGCATTAGAGAGATTTATTAAGTCCATGAGACATCAGTGTCACCCCTACCACAGTTTAGGAAACACTGGATTAGACAAAGCAATGTAAATGTCTAAAATCAGCAGGAGGATTCCCCTATAAGCATGAACTTTCAGAACAGCAGGATGTTCTGAGCTTGATCTCACGCACCACAAAAATAAATAAACAAGCAGAATAGCAGGATGTTTCTCTCTGATGATTTCTTAGCTCTGCGTGAATGGGAGGCAAGTGAAACAATCCCTCTTGACTGTGAGGCCTGGTGTCACCATTTTAAGTGTTTTGCATCTGTCTTCCCCATTTACAGGACACATTAAAATTATTTATATTTTAATCTTATAATAGTGTGTTGCATAGATCATGTCCCCTTGTCTCTGACCACTTTAGTCTATGTTTTATAAAAAGAAGGTCATTCCCTCGTGTAACCAAACTATAGTTATGAGATTTAGGAAATTTAGCATTGGTACAAGTCCTGTTCCATTTTATGGATTATCCCAGTGCTGTCCTCTATGGCAGTGTTTTTACATTGCAAGACCTAATCCAGAATGAAGTGTTGCCCTGAGTTGTGATGAGTCTGGTTGTTTTCAGTTTATCACCCAGTCTTTGTCCTTCTTTACACTGAATACTTTGAAGAGTGCAGGCCAGTGGTTTTGTAGACTGTCCCTCAGCTGGACTCTGTCTGACATTTTCTCATGACTAGATCTGAATGATGTCTACACAGGAAAGAATAATGCAGCAGGCTTTTGTACCTTCTGGGGAGTGGGTATGGCTAATCACCCACTCATGGGACACAGTTTCTTCACTATATACAGTAGTAGCTATTTCCTGGTACTCTACAGAGTAGGTATTTTACGGAGCAGCATTTTATAGAGCAGCAATATTTACATCCCATGTGAATATTGTACTTATCATCAGAAATTTCCCCCAGCTTCAGCATCTGTTGACGGCTCTTTCTTGAAGCAGACTTACCTATGACAATCGTAGAATGATGATTTTTCATTCTCTCATTGCATCTACATTTATCAGTTGACATCTGCTACTAAGAATAGCCTCTGCTTTACTACACCAAGTTGTCAATCTGTTCATGTGTCTGCTTTCTTTTAGCTTTATATTTGGAATTCACTTTGTAGCAGTTCATGGAAATCATCCTCATTTATTTGTACAGAGGCACAACATTCTATTTCATATGTGTCTTTTAGATTATTTTCAGGTAACTTCCTACTTTTGAAAATTTAGGTAGGTCAATATCTATGGAATGATTTTCATATTGGAGAGTTGTACCTTCTGAGAACATTGCTAGACATTACTAAGTCAAAAGGAGTATGCTTGGTAGTTTTGTTCCTTCCAGAATTCATGGATATTTTTGTCGTCTTGCTAATTGTACTACAAAGTCAAAGTTCCTTTCCACTGGCCTTGTTCCCAGCACGTTTCTACCAGCAGTGTGTGAAAATGCTGGTTTCGCGCAACTTGTTCCAACACAGTGTACTGTCAGGCTTTTGAGCTAGTTCCGATCTGATGGGTGAAAACTGACATCTCGGTATCGTCTTAATTTGCGTTTCTATTTTTAAAAATAGAGTCAAGTATCTCTTTATTTAAGTCACTATAATATTTTTTGTGAATTATCTTCTTTATGAATTATTCATGTCATTTGCTAACTTTTAAATGGGATTTTTAAGTCAACTTTTTCTTGACTGTTGAAAGTTCTTTATATCTTAACACACTTATCTTAACCCTTTATCTGTTGTGCGTAGCACATATTTTTACCCACGTTGTCTTGTTTTTAATTTTATTTATAGTGTCTTATTTGTTCTTATGAAGCACATAGTTTATGCAACATTTATAAACACTTGCAACCATCGCAGATATCTAATTCCAGAACATTTTCAAGAAGCCCTGTTCCCCTTAGCAGTCATTTACCTTCTTCTCATCTTTGCTCCCCCTGGCAGATTCCCAAAGTACTTTCTTTCTCTAGGGATTAGCCTGTTCTAGACAGTGCATATGATTGGGATCGGGCAACGTGCTGCCTTTTGGAAGCACTTATTGGTCATAATGTGGCAGGATGACTCCTGGGCCTTAACCGTCCGTTCCTGTAGAGGCTGAGGAGTGTGTCGTTGTAGAAAGGTGCTGTACTTGCTCATCCATTCGTCACTGGTGGGCGTCTGCGTTGTTTCCAGTTTGGGGCTTGTACAGTACAGAGGGTGCTGCTGTGAACATGTGTGTGTGTATCTTTATATGGGTGCACTTAGGCATTTCTCTTAGACATAAGACTAAGAATAGGTTTGCTGAGTCGTATGATACCTGTGCATTAGAGTCTTACCAGGCATAAAGGCCCCAACCTTTTCATATTCCTCGTGAACACATCCTACTGTCTGTGCATTTTATTTCAGCCATGCTAGTGAATGTGAAAAGGTGTGTCATTGTGGCTTTTAATTTCAGTTTTTGTAATGACTAATGAAGTTGTGCTTCTTTCTTGTGCTTATTGGTCATTTGTCTTTTTTGGGTAAATGTGTGGTGTGTTGTGTTTTATAGCAGGGATGGAACTCAGGACCTTGCGTACACCAGGCAGGCACTGTTAAACCACTGCATTCTTTTTTTGGATAAGTGTTGATTTGAACCTTTTGCCCATTTTCAAAAGGATTGTGTTTTTATTGATCACATACTCATATATTCTGAATACTAGATGGTTATCAGATTCATGATTTTTAGATTTTTTTCTTCCATTTAGTATATTATCTTTTTACTTCTTCATAGTGTTTTTTGATGCAAAAAATTTTTTTATTTAGTCCATTTTGCATCTATTTTTTTCACTTTTAGTTTGTACTTTTGCCTTCACATCTAATCTTTACCCAGTCATGTTCACAAAAGCTCACTTAGTGTTTCCTTCTAAGAGTTTCGTAACTTTTAGTTTTTACACATAAGGTCTTT
Organism: Capromys pilorides; assembly: GCA_004027915.1. Taxonomy (NCBI): domain Eukaryota; kingdom Metazoa; phylum Chordata; class Mammalia; order Rodentia; family Capromyidae; genus Capromys; species Capromys pilorides. Next base: position 32,949 of record PVKN010004682.1, read on the forward strand.
GTTCTGTTTTGAGGTGTTTGTTTTTTTTTTTTTTTTTTTTTTTTTTTTTTTTTTTTTTTTTTTTTTTTTTTTTTTTTTTTTTTTTTTTTTTTTTTTTTTTTTTTTT
>PVKN010004683.1:0-32834 GCA_004027915.1 Capromys pilorides
TTCTTCTTCTTCTTCTCCTCCTCCTCTTCCTCCTCCTCCTCCTCCTCCTCCTCCTCCTCCTCCTCCTCCTTCTCCTTCTTTTGTGGTATCAGGGATCGAACTCAAGAGCTTGTACTTGCCAAGGAGGCACTTAAACCATTGAGCTATATTCCTGGCCCTCAACTTTCTAATTGAAGAATAGAAAGTGAAAAAGAGAACATCAGTAAAAAGATTTTCTTGCCAGGTGATGTTACACATCTGTAATCACAGCACTCTGGGACGGTGAAGTAGGAGGACCAAGAATTTGAGCTTGGTCTAAGCAGTGTATCAACTTAGCAAGACCATGTCTCAAAATGAAAGAAAGAAAGAAGAAAGAAAGAAAGAAAGAAAAAAGAAAGAAAGAAAGAAAGAAAGAAAGAAAGAAGGAAAGAAAGAAAGAGACCTAACGATGAAACTCAGTTTAAAGACCCTGGTTTCAATCCCATACACCACAAAGACACACACACACACACACACACACACACACACACACACACACGACTCTGACTATACCATACATTCACTTTCACCTTCTTCTCAAGGCAAACTGGAGCAAGCTTGGAGCCATGGGCTGGAGGAAGAGCTGTGCACAGAGAAGAGTGAAGTACACGGACAAAGCTCCAACCCAGCACATGACAAGGATCAGGAATAACTGGCCCGTGTCTTTGTCCCTTGGTGAACACGTGAAATTGAAGAGCCCTGCTCCTGCGAGGTATTGATCCGTGTAAAAATGCTAATGATTATCTTAAACTTAACTGTTACAATGAGAGGTTGTTACTCTGTATGGGCCAATTTTTATTGGCCCAACTGCATAAATCACATGAAGAACACATAAAAGCAAAAGCAAATTACCCATTACTCAGTCACCCTGATCTGTCCCTAAAATATGATGACCCCTACTGTGGCCTAACTCATGAGTCCCCAGAATGTTCTCTGTTCCATTATCTCTCTTGTCCCCATCGGCTGCTGAGCTTTCCTACCAGCATAAAGTTGAGCTAAAATGATAATTCATCTAAGGTCTTTATTTTTATTCCATGTTTTTTTGTACACTGTTTGCTATATGGGATGGAGAGTGTAATACTATAGTTCAGATATGAAATCCAGCCAAATTTACACATGTGTATGTGTGTTTGTGTTTGCACACTGGAGGATACTGTAAGAAAATCATCTACATTTTAGGATTTTTCTACCAGAACATTGTTGTCTGTAGCAAAAACATATTAAGAATTCCACATATATGTCTATCAACTTAATTTACCAAAAGATTTGCACTATTGTTTTTTTTTCAGTAACAGTGGATTTCAAGTGTTATTTGCCTCTCCTGACCCTATTTCTGAGTTGTCTGACACCCAAATGCCCCAACCCTCTCCCTGGAGCCATTTAGTCCTTATTCACCTGCTCTGCTGTGAATTATCCTTCTTCGTAACCATCTGCCCTCCCTCCCTCCTGCGATCTCCAAGCCTGGGCACAATGGCATGTAGATGAAGGTGGCAGATGGCCAGGATATATAGAAGTCTTGTAGAGAAGCTCACAGATGAGATACACGGCTAAAAATAAAATGAAACAGATTTGGGAAAGATGTGTAAACATCATTTGGGCTTTCTGCCTCTGTCTGGTTTGACTGGGAGGGACTGAAACTCTTCATGCTTTCATGAATAAAAGAGCAACATTGCCAGTACTTTCTTGTGGGGACTGCAGCAGCAATGCCCCTGAAAGCCTGCCTATCTTTCGATGGATGCTTGTCTATCCTTGCATGGGTGCACATGGTTCAGTTTGGCACTGACAGCAACTAGCAGTCTAGTTTAGCCATCAAAATTATTTTGTGCAACAATCCCAGTGACAATAGAATCTTATAGTGAAAGATATTTGAAAAGTGACATGGTTAAATGCCCCATGACCTCATTGAAAATAAGAAGTCATGTTCCTTTTCTGGACCCTCACTGAATGTCAGTATATACATTATCCTTCATATTTAAGGCAACCATGTGACATAAGTTTTGCAACTCTAAATACACAGATGAGGAATGTGAGGCTTAGAAAGTGCAGGGAGCTTGGCTGGGAAAACACAGAAGCCAGCAGATTTGCCCGGGATCTGCGCCTAACCCCATCATGCGTGCAATCCTGAATTTGCAATAGCATGGGTGACCCCAGGCTGTGCCAAAGTGGAGCAATGAACTGGACCATTAGGAGAATGCAGAATGTGGGCAGGAAGAGAGGAGTGTGGGGATGCTTCAGGAGAAGAAGACATGTGAGCAAAGATAGAATCAGAAGATGTATCTGTGTGATAATCATAAACCATTCTGGCTATCCAGATGATCTACGTATATAGAAAGCAGGAGAAACAACCAAAAAAAGTCAAGGAGGGGTGTTAAATGTCAGGGAAGTGTCTTTGCTGCCTCGTATAGATGACAACATTTTAAAGAATCATTTTATTATATTTTAGAGATATGAGATCCCTATTGGGTGAATTTCGGTAGAGGACACCAGCGCTATCTTAATGCAATGAGACTGAACCTCACTGCACTGTTTCAGCAGCAACTCCCTCTACCTCTTCCTGGCACTCTGGAAACCGTTGGCCTCCTGAACAATTATTTCTCACACAGCTGCTTTCTGCCTTCCAGCCCTAAACTCTGTTCTCACATCCATGTCTTTCTAGAGTGACTTTTGTGAGGGTCCCAGAAGACCTACAAAGAGGTGCTTAGATTTGGCCTGAGAATTTGATCACTAGAATAGCTGGAGCTATGGAGAGTCCCAGAGAATAACCTTGCATGCCTGAATTCCTTTCTCATGAGGTATTCTAGGCTGATCATAAAATTTAAAAACCGTGTATGGAGATTGTTGGGAATAATAGCGATGTCTGATCTTCTAAAAGTCATATGCGTAACAAATGAGAAGTAAAATGGACAAATTGCATGGGGAAAATGGTGCTGACCAAATCTGTGTGAATGCTGATGTGTTGCAAAAGCTAAGAGGCATTATCGATCAAAGAAAGAAATCTGCAATTATACCACTGTCAAGCATTCAGTGTGGAGAAGGTAGTATGTCCCCAAAGTTCAAATCATCTGTGCTTTTTGTAGTGCTGGGGCTTTAATACTGGGGTTGAAGCAAGCCAGACAGAGCTCTACCACTAAGCTACAGCCCCCTCCCCTATCCAATATTTCAAATGAGTCCAAATAAACATTTGATGTGTCCCAGAGTCACTGAAATCACAAATAGGAAACTCGCGTTTCTTGGAACCAAGAAGAGGGGTACATTTTACATTCTCTGCGCCAGCTGTCTGGACACGGTGTCTACCCACAAAATAATTTAGGTCACTGGACTTACAGTCGAATGTAATGATAAAAATGTTAAAAATTAATGCAAATAGATGTTTCTAGAGTTTGATGGAAGTCATTCAGTTTTTACCTGATACTACATTTTTAGAGACTATTACGTGAATCTAATGGCAGCAGAAAAGTATTTCTACTTTACCTCCTTTTTTAAAAAAATGTTTTTTCAAAAAAATTTAAAAATCTTTTGTTATTTATTTATTTGGTCCAGAGTCCAGTATGAAGCTTAGATTCTCAGTGATCTTCCTGTCGCAGCCTCCGCAGCACTGGGAATACAGGCATGTGCCGCCACACCCAGTTTCCAGGGCCAGAATGGCCCTAGCAGGGCTCTGAGACCGGCATAGCATCTGGTACAGGGTTTGAACCTGGGTCCTTGTACTTGCCAGGCAGGAGCTTAGACTGCTGAGCTATTTCCCAGGCTGTTTTACTTCCTTTTAATCTCAATTATTTTAAACCAATGACTCCATTTTTTATGAAAAAAAATAAGAAAAATAAAACAAAACAATTCCCTATAAAGGAGACTTTATATAATAAAATTTCTACATATTTTATCTAGAAGTTATATATTATTATATAAAACATACCAATGATATATATGGTATATTATAGCACTATAATCTGTAAATCGTAGTAGCGAGGTCCTACATTTGTAAGGCAAATGAAAAATTATGTCCCTGGCCAAGGATGCTGGGGAAAAGATGAACGAATCCATTAGCGAGGACATTGAATACATGTGAAGCAGCCTCAATGAAGTAGTCTAGCTCCTGGGAAAACAATGCATCGAACCACTGATAAAATTGTGTTCAGAACAACTGAGAGGAAGTAATGCACAAATACCCCCAACTAGCCAAGCAAGACAGCCTTGTACCCACTGAATTTCCAGTAAGAAATGTTTAGTTAAAAAGAAAAAAGCTTTCTAAACTTTTTTTTAAAGCCCCAAAATAGCAAATGACAAAACACTCAATTCCACAGCTTGCTTTTACTGTGGAATCATCAATATGCTTCCGTCCAGGGACTGGGTAGTGGCACATTTGTTGGTTGTTTTTTTCTGTCCTCCTTTAAAATTCTAAAATTGTGTAGTTCTATCATTGTGGACAAATGTCTAGCCATTATGCCCAGTTCTGCTGGATTTCTGGCAATTATCTCACTTAAAAATTCATTGCTGAAGACAGTGCTGTCACATTGTCTGTGTCTTGTTAATATTTACTTCTCGCATTTGCTGAGTAAGCCCAGGATGTAATACCAGGGCTAACGACTTGATTTTCCTTTTAAACTAAAAGTTAATGGTCAGTTTAAAAACAAAAGTCATTTCACAAAGCACTCGCAATTTGTATCTTACAATTTACCCAAGGTCTGAGTGATCTCAGCTATAAAACCCTTAGGAATAGAGGTGGGTGTATTTTACATTTTATTGCAAATTATTTATCTGCCATTAAAGCTGCACACAGTAAAAGTAATGTTCTGAATTGTAGATAAACAAATAAGCAAAGAGGAACTGGATGACACTAAAAGACGCTAGACCCTGACCGTTGTAAGTCTAGCCACACATCCGGATGTTCGCCATGAGTCTTGGTGGTGCACTGCGGTCCTCATGCCTCCAATCCAACGCTTTTTAGTCTTTGATACACTTTGTTCATCATGTTTGTCCTCAATCTGCTCTTTTCGACCCCTATTTCTGTTCACTGCGCAACTCTTCTACCAGAAATTTAGGATTCATTGTGATGTACAGTCCATTACTGCTACACATGTTTCCACTGATATCAATACTACAGTCTGCTATTCCAAATCAATCTTTTATTGAGGACTCTTTAGTCTTCATTAAGGAATATTCAGATCATAGAACCTCCTGTTCAAAAAATTTCAGTAATGAATTGTCTTAGAGAATATGCTTTAAATTCAATTTCGTGATACAAAACTACAGTTGTAAGATTCTCCTTTTGCAATTTCATCTCTCGTGATTGCTTCTCCGGCTCACTGACTTTTGACTATGCGCACAATCTTCCCTACAGCTGTCCCCTTGGTTTGCCACCTCCAGGCCTTTGTCAAGTTGTTCTCCCAGCAGGACATGTCCTTCATCCTCCATTCTACATCACTCACACTAAATGCCCTTTGGCCACAAAGCATTCTGTGATACCCTTCATTGCCAGCAAACTCCTCTAAGAGTTGCTGAAGCATCTTGCTTTGTTCTTCCACCATACCTAGTACAGTACAACACTTAACAGTGGACCACGGGGCTGAGCTCCCATTTCTATCATTTAACCAACCCTATGGTCTGGAGCAAGTTATCGTAACCCTTGCCCAGGCATATCAGTTCTCACCAGGTTAAAAGTGGCGCTTATCGTACATAACATCATAACATGATAATCTAAAAAGAGTTACGTAGTGAAAGTTCACTGTCTCCTAGCTGTGTTCCTGGTGGCACCACCCTTTGGAGAAATGTCACACTCTCTTTCACACCCTAATACTCTGGCACTGTCCTGAGTAGGCCAGCTGATGGTGGAATCTGGCCCCACATGCCCCAGAGGATTATTGAAGTCCCTATAGTTTTCCATTTATCTATTTATCTATCTATCTATCTATCTATCTATCTATCTATCTATCTATCTATCTATCTATTATTTATCTATCTATCTATCTATCTGTCTATCTATCTATCATCTAACTATCATCTATTTATACTGGGATGGAAGCTGAGACCTTTTGTGCTCCTGAGCTTTCTCCCTGGCCCTGCTGAAGTCCTTATGGAGTTATATTTTAGTTTTGGTTGAGTTAGACTGTGATCTTTTTGAAGGCTGAGCATTTGTCTTTCTCAGTTCTGCATTCTTAGCGGGGAGATTTGAACTCAGCTCCTATTCAGCAAATGCTTATTATGGGAAGGACAGCATGAGTGAATGAATACACAAACTGACTGGTAACTGGATCTTGTGGCAGAGTTTCCTATGTTTAGCAGCTCTCTTCAGAAGCTCCGCTTTCAATCCTTCTATATGTACACAATAAAGAATAAATGTTTGCAGAAAATAGAATGAAAACATGACTAAGCTGGGTGACACATTGGAATGCACAGAGATCTTTTTCACAAGACTATTTTTTTCTTTAAAAGTATACAATTTTAATAACCATTTAACTCTTCAAATTAAGCAAGTTATACTTCCTGTCAACATTGGGCCACTTTCTCAAAATGTATGTATGTATGTATGTATGTATGTATGTATGTATGAATGTATTTATTTAGTATAGGGTCTACAGGGTTTCACTACACAGATCAGAACGGTAGTGATTCTCCTGCTTTCAGCCTCCCAAGCACTGGGATTATACGCACGTACCACTACGCCCAGTCTCATTAGCCATCTCGGTGCACCCTGGGGACTGGGGAACCTGAGTCTCTGTGCCTGCCTAAGCAGGAGCTTTAGTCCACTGAGCTACCTGGTCAGCCCCCACAATGAATTTAAATATGTCCATTCTGGTGGTAGAGAAGCCCAGACTTGAGCAGGCCACTATCTTATTAGGCTAAGTTCTCACATCAGCTCTTGTGGCATAAAGGGAGTGCACTCTGCATTACCATGAGGGAGCCCTCAAAGCACCCAAGCGGAAGGCAAGACATACCCATGAAAAGCTCAGGGAGGCCTGAGCTGAAAAGGTGGCAGAGCCGTGTCTTCAACCTCACGCTCTCTAGGGAGCGCAGGCTCAGCGTGAGTGTTCACTACTTAGAAGAGCAGTGGGACTGCTCCACTGCGATTGCTTCTCTCACCTCCACTGCTCTTCTAAGCTTCTCAGGTATATCTGAATCTGAATAGTGACATTGCTAGTTCTCATAATTATAAAGAATTGTGCTTTTGCAGGATTAGTCGGGTCCTCCTTGATGCATCTTGGGAAAGCTAATGGGTTTGTATAAATCACAGGATCCCCTGAGTGCCTTGTACCCAGTTCCCTCTATAGTCATTTAAATCCTAGTTTGATGTAGAGAATCTAATGTAGAATCATGCCAATAGCAATTCAGGTTTAAAAACTGCCATCTCTGTGCAGGTGAATGCGCATCTTCCTGTTGTGTTTGAGGTGACTTCGAGTACATATACCAAAACCAGAGGCAATGGCACTCTCTGGGCTGAGGTGACCTGTGTCCCCAGGCGCCATCATACTACATTCCTGGCATCTGTCAGGCTTGCGATTCAAACAAATCTTCCCCTTGAGGCAAGAAGACTTTACTGACCAAAATATCAGGCAGGGGCTACATTTTTGGCAAGACAAAATAACTAAGAACTCTCTGGCTAGCAGAGTATGAATCCTACCACAAGCAACAAAAAGGGAAGTTTGAGATGTGTTAGTGTGGGTGTGATAGCCACTGGAAGAAAAATGAAAACGAAAATAGAGATTCTAGACAACAAAGAGCTGTTGGTATTCCCAATGTGCTTGTTATATATGGGGTAAGTTACTATGGTAACAGCACTGTCACATGACTCTTCCTTCGTGGGGATACTGGTGTACATTGCTCAGAAATATATTGTTTGGTACAAACAAATGAAGATATCTTTACTCAGGGTGGTGGAACTGGGGTGGACTGGGGAGCAATTATAAATTTATGGAAACCGCACACCATCATAAACATTAAGTGAATAATTTATGAGGCCTCTGTGATTGTGTAAGTATTTCTAACTTTTGCCTGAACTTAATAATCCATGTCTAAATGCCGTACGTTTGCAGCAGGTTACCACAGATTATGAGAAAATGCAGGCTCTGCATTTTGTCAGCCAGGTTCCGTTCCTGTGAATTTTCGTAGAATTGCAAACTCAGATGTCACGAATTTGCAGGTGAATGTTGAATATTTTCAACATGAAAACAAGGAAAATTCTTTAGTTTCTCTCTGAGTCATTATTTAAAAAGAAACATCACAGAAGTAGAATTTGTTCATATTTGGGTTCAATTATAAAATCTTGAATACCCTTCCAGATATACTGGTATGATTTACCTGCATTGCACATACATGCCTATCACTTTAATGAGAATAATGAACCAAACAATAATCACAAAGCCCTTTTAGGGAGACCACGTGGAAGCCAGCAAGGCGCAGGTCATGTGAATGGCTCTGACAATACTTCATATTAATATGCACATTAATAAAGACAGAGTAGAGAAGAATGGTATGAGAAACTCATGCTTCTTGTCCCAAAACCTAGATAGTGATCAGTCAGACCAAGGAATGGAAGAAAAGAAGCAGACTTTTGAAGAGTAAGGTGATAGGTTCCATTTTGGCCATGGAAATACATGATAGCATGCTTAATTACTGAATACGATAGACTTGAAGGGAGGAATTCTCATGACCTGAGCTGCATATTTGAAATTTGTTGGAATAAGCTGGCTGTATTTCTTGGTAAGGGTAAACATTTATGTAGGGTTTCTGATTATGTTCTTATTTCTGTGAGAAAAAATGCACAAGGATTGCCTAACATGGGTTGCGTAGCCAGGCTGCGCAAAGCATTGACACACTGTGCCGCATCATACAGGCTTGCACTAGGCGCTCACGGAGTGGGACTGAATGTGGGAGGAGATTCTTGGGCTGATGGGATGCACTGGGATGTGCTTACAAGCGTGAGCACTGCCCCCGAGCCCCACGGGCAGCCCGAAGGAGGAGGCGCCCAAGGCAGTCTGAGCATGCGCAGAGTGTTTCCTAGGCAATGTAGCCTGAAGATGAGGAAAAACACGTGCTCTTGAGAGCCCCGTGGAAGGCGTGACCGTCTTTCGAAATTCAGGGCACATCCTGTCTCGTCTGAGAAGCTGATTAGCTTTCCCGTGGTTGCCTGTAATGTTCTTTTCACTGGGTCCTTCTCTTACCACTGACACCACTGTTGTCCTCACTGCAGCGTTTGTGGTGAGGGTCGACAACTGTGTCGCGACTCTTGTTTCAGAAGCTGTCTGTCGTGAGGGGCCCCGCCCCGTTCTTTATCCTTGACTCTTCCAGACCTTCGACACAAGCATCCAGTCTGTCTGACAGCAGTGTCGCATGCGCCCAGCTGCAGTCACCATCTCATTTGCCACCATTTACAAAGTAAAAGAGAATACAGACGCTCTCGTCTTGACGTCCCCTGCAGTCCATCTATGCAATAATTGTGTTGACATAAGACAAAAAGCTATGAAGAACTAATCAAAAGCAGGTCAAGTAATTTAGCATCACTGATTGGATGCAGAAATGGACGCGGTGTGAAGATCACCATTTGGTGTGTTGGGTGAATAATAAGCATAGTAAAGAATAGTGATGAACATGGAGGACTCTAGGAATCTTTAGCACTTGCAAGTGAGCTAAAAGATCGACCCGTTTTAAAAATCTCAGCTGATAAAATATTACCTACTTTTCATTTTAATATTTTACAATATCCAATGATAGGGCTGGGGAGATAGCTCAGTAAAAAAAGCGCTTGCCTGGCAAGTGCAAGGGCCTGAGTTCAATCCCCAGTTCTGAAAAACAAACAAATAAAACTCCAATGATAAACAAGACAGCAAGAATAGTGTTTTTAAATGATACTGACAATGAATGCATCAATTAATCTAATAATATTCCTGACTAAAATGAAATAAACATTTGACCGATGCACTTATATAAAAGAGCAGTTCCCATTGCCTGAATCCTCCTCCCTTTTCTTTTCGCCACTATCTTGGCTTCCTCCTTCTGTTTCAGACGTCTCACTTAGTTCTTTGACATCCACTTCCGGCTTCACTCACACATCCACTTCCGGCTTCTCTCACACTGCTCTCATAGAGCAGGTGCACCTGTTCTGGCTTCGCGTTCCCCAAGGAAACATTCTACAAATGCTCAGATTGTTAGGGACCTGTTTATTCTTACTAGTGCTTCTTTTTGAGCAGTTATCAATGTTGTGATATTAATGTTTCTATAACTGCAATCAAGGTTTTATACTGCTTGCTTCAGTTGATTTTTCCCATTTGGATTTAGACTACATGCTTCTTTCTACAATATTCATTTCCATAATTCTATGCTTAAACGGAAGGGGGAAAGTACACAAATAATCGGCATTTATTATGATAATTCGGCCATAGAAATGTACGAAAAAGGAGACCATTAGCTAACAGAAGCATTTCTATTTGGAAATAGGAAAATAAATCTTTCAAAAGACCTGGAATGATTTGGGGTTCAGCCCAAAATGAAGGGAGAAGTGAAACTTCATGCCAAAAAGAAAAAAGAAAATAGGCAAAAGTATAGCCAGTAGTTTTTCATACCAAAATTGCAGAACACATGCCAATGACAGAATAATTTACAAGGATAGAGAGAGGTAGGTAGATGTAGATTATGTTCTATGACATTGAGAATTATATATATGTACAAAGAAGTAGCATAAATTCAGATGGGATATGATGACAGCTTAGAAGATGATAGGAAGAAGATGATAGGAAGACAGAGACCAGATCAAAAGAAAGAAGCTTTGCCAGCAAGAGACAATGAGGGTTTGACTGAAGACGGCCATGCTGGGTAACAAGAAAGTGTAGGGAAGAAGAAAATGGCATCTGCAACCATCCCATGGCAAAGCAGCTAGGCCAGGGGTGGGGAAGCATTTAGGGAGATTTCCGATTCTGGGGCACGCATCACTGAGATTGTAAGAGCTAGAAAGTCCCCTGGGTGAATGTAGTTTCAATAGATTGAGCTTAAATTCTCTGGAGGACATTTGGTAAGGGGCAGTTGAACAAACAGTGCTAGTAGTAGGCCAAGAATGAAGAGCAAGAGAAGCAGCTACTGGCAATATTTTTTACCCAGATATAGTAAAAATTAGAAAGAATTGGGAGGGTAATCAGAAATTTTATGTAAATGAAGAGAATAGCCTGGCATCAAAGCAAGGATGTTTCCTTTTGCTTCAGCCTTCTCAGTTGTGAAACTTCCTCTTGTCGTTAAGATGAGCTAGTTCTGATGGACCCACATATGTGGCCCCCACATTCCCAGTCAATAGCTTGTGCCGGCAGGCACAGGGACAGGTGGCAAGAGTTCAGCAGAGCTTCGCCTGCTGGGCCAATTAATATTTATTATCTTCTGTGCAATTTCATGTAGTAATTTTCGCCCTCTCCTTGCAAAGGAGATCAATGTTTAGCACTTAGTCTAGAGCTAAAGCAGTGGATTAGATCATTTATTTGGTGTCCCTTAAGGAAACCTTAGCAGTCCCTCTCCTGAAGAATGGGCCTTGGAAATGCAATAAAGCTGCTAATTCAAACAAATCAGAAGACAAATTAGAAGATGAGACAGTTTGCATCACCAAACGTTGTAGATTATTTTATAAATGTGGCTGTTGTCTATTTTTAACCAGCCCAAGAAAGCATTATTTAGCAATTACCACAAGAAAGATAAAGGAAAATGTTTTTATGAATTCATAAAAAATCATCAATTGCCTGGATGCAAAATTCTTCAAAGAGCCCTGAAGTACTCCCGCATCAGCTTGCTTATACGTCGTCTTCTTTATCTCAGTACCACTGACATCTTGCACCAAATAATCCTTTGTTGTAGGAAGCTGCCCTGTGTATCATAGGATATTTAAATGCATCCCTGTCATCTGTGGCCATTAGCCAATCCTGATTAGGTTGAGGACAAGAAGTAAAACCACTTTAGTTGAGAACAATCCTTTCCATTGGTAATTTCAACCCTCCCCCAAACTATACAAAGGCAGATATTGGTGTAGTGATTAGTAAGTCTAAATTAAAGTGCTTATATTTGGTGATGATGTGTTGTTCAGAACGCGTTTCCCACAAAGTGCAGAGGACTATTCTGCAGTGCTCCCCAGCTTCTGGTTCACAATGATAGAGTCCATTTATATAATGATGAGCTCACCAATTATTCAGGTATTTCCTGAATCACTTCCCATGATCCTTTCATCATCATTTCATATGAACATTTTGCTGTGAGCTCAGTAATGTCTCTGAAATTTATAATTTGAACCATAGCTTACAGTAACTTGGAATGCAATTGAGCATAACACAGAGTCCTTCAAGAGTCCCTGAGTTACAATGAATCATTTGTGGTGGAGCCCATTCCAACCTGACTGGTGTGCAATAGGAGGAGAAAATGTGGACATGAGAAGACACACCATGGATGGCTGGGTGTAGGAGGCAGGCCGCGTGCAGTCTCACTGAGAAGTTGCTTCTCCACAAGCCAACGAAAGAGGTGGCAGAATGAACCAAAGCCACAGACAGCTTGATCCCGGACTTCTAGCTTTCAGAAAAATGTATTTACATTGATTAAGCCATCTGGCCTATTGTACAATATTCGTTAGTGCAGCTCAGTCAACTTAATGCACTTTGAACAAATGAATAGCTTGATGGTTATAAGAAACCTCAGTACACAACTCTGGGATACAGCCCCAAGCAGAAAACGAGACGGGAAAGATTCGTATGTGCTCTCATCTCCTGTGTCTTTTATTCCAATGCAAAGAGTAGAAGCTTACCTGAGGACTCAGAAACACAGACCAGAGAGCATAAGAGAAGGAGCATGCCTAGCAAACAGGAGCGCAGGGTGGGCAGCGAGGCTTCTGCAGCCTGCTGCAGCTGCTCTGGGTTGAAGCCACCAAATGTGGAGAAGGCAAGTGCGGAAGTGGTGCTGGGCATGGTGGTGACAAGTGGCACCTAGCACAGGGCCAGCTGCTACCCATCCCTGGGAGGAGCTAGCACCTCCTGCCTCACCTCTTGTTGCCTCTACATTTTACTTTCTATTTTGATCCTTTTAGTGCAAGTTTTATATTAGAGAAAAACAAACAAAATCAGTTTCCATTTCAGATTGGTTTTTGGCTGCAGGCTTTAGCAACTTTCACACACTCACATTTCTTAGTTATGTTACTGTTTCCCTCTAGAAGCTCTCCTGTTTTTCCCATGATGCATTTTTCTCCTATTCTCCATGACTTAAATATATAGTACAATTACTATCATTCATCAGGATAGATATTATTAAAGTATGTCATATACTTTTAGGAATTCAGAAGTAAATTTCAGGTTCTACTCTGCTGATCTGGTAATAACAGAATGCATGGCCCCTATTCACATGAGCTAGGGACCTAAGGTCAGAATACCGTCTCTAGCTTCTATAGGGGTAGCAGGAAGGGTGAGGGGTCAATGGATCCAGACAGGAAGCACAAACAGAAACCTTGGGAAAGACTCCATAAGGACACATGCTGGAGCCAATGTACATATATATTATATATATATAATATATATATATATAATATATAATATATATGTACATATCACAATGTATAACACATGCACCCCACGTTTATGCATTAAATAAACATCTATTGTTTAATCTGTGCTGGACTCTTTCCTGGGCCCTGGAGAAGAAATGATGACAAAGGCCGGAATCATCCATATGCTCCAAAACCTTACAGTTTCCCTGGGTGAGGAAACTGTAGGAAGGGGCTGATGTTTCAATCTTTACATATAAAAATCGAGACAACAGTGTTTAATAATACTAAGGAAATAGTATCTCTGCAAAACTAGTAACACAGCATTAGAATTTATGGAGGCTACAAAAGTTTAAAAAGAAACATTTTTAAAAACCCCAGATATAGCGAGTCATCCTAGCCACAGATGGCAGGGTTGTCATTCCCTACAAAACCAAATTTCACTAAGATTTAATGATCTAACTCGTTCATGACTTCACTATAACTGTTCAAGTAGAAATTGAAGACTGCTGAGTGACTGTCTAGCTGGGCATCCAACATGCCAGGCGTGACTGGAAAGTGCAGGGCATGTGTAAGTTATCAACGAAGTGTTCCAGTCACAGGCCTAGTGCCACCAACACCCCACCGCATCCTCTCCTTCACTTGCCACGCTGGTGTTTCACAGCCCGGGACACTTTCTGAAGCAGCTCTGGAAGTCCTCTTTCATGAGTCTTGAGCTGTGCCGCTGGGGCTGCCACCAGGTCGTGGGCCAACTCAATGTGTTCACCCTTCACGGCCATTTTGGTTGAGGGCAAGAGCCTGAGGATACCAGACGCGGTGGGTGATGGCAGCAGTGCTAGGGTGCCTGCCTTTCCTTTGGGGGTGCACAGCAGCGTCGGAAAAACTGTCATGAGGAGGACTTCTAAACCCGCTTCAGCAAGCAGCAAGCGTGGGGGCTCCATGTGCTCCCAGCGAGGGGAGGAATCCGGGGAGGACTAAGGGTTACATGTCTCCTAATGTTACTTTTATAAAAAAATTCAGACATTTAGTCTCTGTTGTGTTCATCCTTCATAGCTGATTTTCAATTTGGAGATTATTTCCCAGGGTTCTAAGACAAGCATGCTGCTGTTTGAGCAGATCAGCAGCATATTAGATACACTTGGATTTGAACTGACTGACTTTTACACTGCTGTATGAGGTTTCCTACTTCATTATTTCCATAGATTTTAGTAGAACGCCAGATTTCTTTTTGTCTCTTCAACTTAGGGTTCACGGGTAGTTCCACACAGCACCCGGTTCCTCTTCCTTAGGCTTTTCTTTTCTCTTTGCTGCCTCTTTCCCTTCTTTCCTTTTTTCTTTCCCTTCCTTGCTCCCTCCTTTATCCTTTCCACCACATATATATATATATATATATATATATATATATATATATATAATCTGCTTTAAGAAAGCAAAATTCCTTTCCGCCAAAAACCACAACCATAAATACATACAAACATAAACTTGCTCTTTTAGACATAGCTTAAATGAGCACTGGCAAGCACACTGAAAATATAACCAATAAATTTCAAGTAGATTCACTGAAGGTAGGGTGATGAGACCCAACCACTCAGATGTATTATTTTCTCCACGGATTAAAAAGCTGATGTTTTACATTTGTAACTTTTAAAAAGTGCATTATGGAATAAAAAGCTATTTTCTATGATTTGGATATGTTGTCATTCATTCATTCACTCATTCATTCATCTGTCCGTCCTCTCAGCACCGCTCTTATCTTGTATTTATTGTCATATTTATACTTTCACATAACAAAAGCTTTCAATAGAATAATTTAAGGTGCATGTTTTTCACCACAAAAACTCATTTATTTGTTGAGAGTAACTAATGTATATTTTTTAAAAAGTTGGATCTGACATTTTTTCACATATTCCAAATTCTATACACTAGAACACTGCTGATTGTGAAATGCGTTCAAAGATATGAGCTTGAAAATTCATTACACTGATCAATTATAAAACTAATTGGAAGAGAGTCTGAAGCCCCAAGGGATCTGCATGTGGATATGGGGAACATATCTGTACAAACACATATTTGCATTAAAACATAATTCAACTCACACAGAAAAGTGATTACTTGTACATAGCACAAAGAAGGAACCAGGGGCCGGGGCACAGCATTTGCATGTGGCTTTCACATCTCCTGGGGGGTGCACTGCTGTCACCTCCCTTCCACCAATTAGAGAAGTCAGCGGGATAACCATCGTCGACCTCACCATGCTGGGCGCTTCAGGACACATTTTTCTGAAAGCATCTGAAAATAGTTGATCGTAGCTGTCTAAATGATGCTCAAGCTGAACAGAAAAAATCCAGATACTTTGGAGGAAAATAGAATGTTGCCCCCACCCGATTGAAATTTTAAAAAGCCTACTCTCATCTAATCCAAGGCTCATTGCTCCAGTTGAAAATCTAAGCCCAAAGGCATTTCTGCACATTTGGAAACGTTTCCTAATTACTCAAACGCCTGAATGTTCCTTCTTGCTCATAAGAAGGTGATATCTGACAGAAGTTATGCCATGTGTGTGTGTTTGTGAGGGTGTGTGTGTGTGTATGTGAGTGTGTGTGTGTGTGTGTGTGTGTGTGTGTGTGTGTATGTATAGTAGGGGCTATGAGCTCACAGAACTACAATGCTGATCTAGAAATGACAACTTCCCTACAGGACAAACGCACTGCCCCTTCCTGGAGCGGGCATGCATGCTTTCTGCATAATATAGCACATGTATTGCCCTTCGGTGTCAAGGAAAGAAAGATTATGAGATCCTGGGCATCTGGCATTGAGCATCGCTGATAAACATATCCACTATTTGGTTAAACCCCCTTTCAAATTCTCATCATACATGAGTCTGATGGCAACATTAACCACCTCTCAAATTCTTAAAATCTATAGACCTTGACACTAGATTAGCCTTTGCTAAACAGTTAAGCTAAGAAGATTTTTTTGAGTTTCCCTCCCATGTTAATTTTTTCCCCAACAATCCGGAACGCTGAATTGAAAAAATAACCTCCCATCCCAACTCTCGCAGCCCAGCCGACCCTCCAAAAGCAGTGAGCGAAAGGTAGCAAAATACATCTCCCCAAAAGACAACTAGAAGAAAGGAAATCAGTTACCGTCTCCTCTGTGGCTTAATATCAATTGGCTTGTTGATGGCATAAGGTGACCCGTGAGCATAAGCGCTTCGGAATCTCGCCACCTTCCCCAGCGATAGGTGCTCACAGTTGCTCGGCAAACTCATTTTATCCAAAAAGCAGGAAATAAAAGCACAGCTTAGCAGTCAGCCCAGCATTCCTTCTGGGAAGGCTGGAAAGAACGTGTCAGATAATGGATTTCAGACTCGCGCTGCTCACTGGTCGCTTGGTGCTTTTCTTCCAAAGTAAATGCGAGCTTCTGAGAGGCTACTTGCTCTACCTTGCTATCTGTCCCTCGATACAGGAAGCTTGTTGCTTATTTCTAACCAGAGTCATGCTCTGGCCAATAATTGGCTGAGAGGATGAAGTAGAAATTCTGTAGCTCCACAAAAGAATATTTCCACTCAGACCAAACCTCAGGGTAGGCAGTAAGATGCAATTCATTTTTTTTCTACTGTCCAGCTAATATAATGATTTAGGAATCAGCTATTTACACACCACACACACGTCAGATAGGAGAGGAATAATCAAATGCTTACTATTTCTTCAAAGGAGGCAACTGTTTGCTGAAGCGATTACAAATATTTAGAAAACAAACTGAGCACATGGAAATCATTATGAATGATTTTTTTCTGGTCAAAAAATTGTGGGTTCCCTTTCATAAGTTATTGCTCACAACAGAACTGAAGTCAGCCTCCAGGAAACAGAAATATTGCAAGCACAGGACTGTGTGCTCTACTCCTGCGGGGCTGCTGGCTTTTTTTTTGAAAATTTCTCTAAAAATTACAACCTCTGCATGCTCTTTGGATAGAGAACTATCAAAAAATTAATAGTCAGTTCTTCACTAATTCCCTGTAAGTCCTTTTTTAGGACGGTGAAATCAAACTGGAGAAATTAAAAATGATAGGCGACAATTCCATACAAGGCATCAGGGTTTCGGGGAAAAGATAGTTTTGAATATCTTGCAGTTCCATGAGTCTTTGCTACATTTTCTTTTCTTTTCTTCTTCTTCTTTTTGTTTATTTTTTCTCTTATGCATTTGGTACAGGGTCTCCCTGTGCAGCATGGACTCCTGGTCCTCCCCCTGTCATTAGCTTCCTCAGTGCTGGGGTTACAGGTGTGCCCCACCATGCCAGGTTCAGTAACCAGCTCTGTGCAGCCCATTGGTGGAGCTGGCACAACACGAGGGACCCAGGATTGAACCCCGGTCCCTGCACTTACCAAAGCGGGCACTTGGTCCACTGAGCTATCTTGCCAGCCCTACATTTTCTAGAAGTAGAGTAACTCAACTGCTGAGGCCCTGGGTTTAGCCTTAGGAGAGTATGGATTCAGAAAACTGTGTGGGATAATTTTGATATTCAAAAAATTATTTATTCCGGATTATTCACCAATTTATTAAGGAATCCTAGGACCTAGAAAAGCATAAGGTATGTGAAAGTGATTTTATACTGTAGTGGTCCAATTTACAATGGGTTGAAATAGTATATATTACTTAAGAATTTAAATTTTTCATTTTTATTTATTTATTTTTCTTATATTTTAGGGAAGGATCTATAGGATGTTTAGGGTTTCACTATTAGATCAGACTCATTGTGATCCACCTGTTTACAGCCTCCCAAGAGCTGGGGTTACAGGCGTATGCCACCATGCCCGGTCCAAAAATTTTAATTTTTAATAGGTAGACAATTTCAGTATGTCTAATGCTATATAAATATCAATTTATATAATTATAAAGTGATATATCTATCTATATCTATACCTATCTTTATTTATATGTATACCTATATCTATATCTATATCTGTATCTATATCTATATCTTAATATAGATGATCTTGCTTTGTTGCCCAGACTGGCCATGAAAGGCTGGGCCCCAGTGCATTTCTGGCCTCCGCCTCCTGAATAGCTGGGACTTCAGAGGTCAGACATGCCTGGCCACGCTCCTTATAACATTTATGCTGCTAAAAAATACAGCCCTACAAGTAACATGATTGTCTTTTCTCTTCCCAATTAATCCTATCATTTTCTTTATGTTTATTCTACCAAACATGTATAGACACACATACATGTGTAAGTGAGTATGCATGCATGGAATGCAGACACAGCAGAGAGGTCTCTTTTTTGTGAAGTGAGATTGTGCTATACAGAATCTTTTATAAGTGATTTTAAAAGAAATCATGGCCACTGTAATTGTGAGATTTCATAGTTATTTTCTCTACTAGTCCTTTCTGATGCATATATAATTTCAGACTTCTGTATACACATATGTTTTTCAAAATATTGTTACTGATGGATGCTTTTATCTCTGAAAACAAGCTACTAGATCTCAGATTGTATGCGCTTTCTCCTTTCGTGGGGGATAGCGGGGAGCAGTCTCCCCGTCCTGTGGGAAGCTGTCCGTCCCCCATGCTCTTCACAACACGATTTCACAATACTCAAGCCTGCTTCTCTATGGAAATAAAATGACCACCTTTGAAGACACCCAGGGACTGCAAATGTTGTCTGGCCATCGGGAAAATATCACTAAGGTTCCTATGAAGGCAGCAGCAGCCAAATCAAACTGAAGAACATGGGAACATAAAAGAATGAAGGAGTGAGGCTTTGCACAGAGCGTAAAGCCAGGCTTCTGGGGCGCCATCGAGGGAGAGGCCATTCTAACCACGAGCGCGAGCGCGTAGGACACTTTTTCTTAGTTTGCATAATTAGCAAAACACTAAACGTGAAGGGGGTTGCCTCAATGTTTTCATCCCTCAATATCTTTCTTAATCAGACTAATACTTCATAATTAGGAAAACCTCACTCTGAAAATACAGAGGTAGTTTCTAGTAACTACCAATTACTGTAATGTATAAATGTTTGTAAGCAGTAGATCTTGTATGTTAGAAGCCTTTGGACCTATCCCACCATTCCAGAACCCTAAGGGCAAAGGCACAATAAATAGAGTTAATTTAGGGTCTTTGTCCAGTAGTAGAGGATAAGAGCTGCTCCATGTAAGAACATCCTACAAAGTGGAACAGTGAGAACCTAATAGGTAAGGCATCGAGCTCAAAGAAGGATGTGTCCCCAGGAGGTAAAAATTCTGCAGTTTTTCTTAGCAGGGAAATTTTTTGCTTATAACCGGGTAATAATTTGACAAGAACCTGGCAGGGAATCCTGCAGGATTACTTGTACTTCGCCTGGGATGAGAAGGGATTACTGTTAAACTCCAACCTGCCAAGAACAGGGAACCTGTGCGAACCCTTGCCAATTAGCAGAGAGTGGCTTTTAAAGGAAAATTGAATATTCCGGTGTTCAAAAAGTCTTTATTTCTAGGGCTGGATAGAGGGAGTTGTGACTTTTCATCTGGGAAAATAAGAACACTTTTGAGAGTTTCATTTCATCGAGGTATTAGAAGCACAGCTTATACAAGCTGACAGAAAACTAGAACTCAAATCACACTAGGAATGAGCAGGCCTGCCTGTTTACATTCTATATGGTTTGTCACACTACAATATCTATGGTGGCCCCTGAGTGCAGCACAGACCCCATTTACTATCCCCACAATTCGAGACTCATGAGACCATTTAAACAAAGGCAGGAGTCACATTATAGTACCCAAAACATCACAAATGTTAGTACACTATCAGTTGGGATGCCACTAATGCCTGACACAACTAAAGCAATTTCCAGTTGGAAGTCGTAATCTAGGGCCAGCGAGATAGCTCAGTGGACTAAGTGCCTGCTTCTGCAAGCACAGAAACAAGGGTTCAGTTCCCCGTACCACATGCTGCACTGGCCCCGCCACCAGGTGTACTGAGCCAGTCACCATGACCAGGTGTGGTGGTGCATGCCTGTAATCCCAGCACAGGCGAGGCTGAAAACAGGAGGATCATTAGGAGTTCAAGCTGCATAGTGAGACCCTGTTCCAGAATCATTAAAAAAAGAGAACAATGGGGCAATAAATAAATAAATATAACAATTTAAGGCTACAGAATTTTCCATTTAACAATTGAAATGATAGTTATTAAAGAAGAGTCTTTCAGCCTCTTGCTCCACATTGGCCTAAGTTTTATTCCTTCGTTTTTTTTTTTTTTTTTTTTTTTTTTGTGTGTGTGTGTGTCTTTCTTTTTCATGGTGCTAAGGAATGAACCCAGGGTCTTGCCTGGGCTAGGCAGAAGCTTTACTTCTGAGCTAATGAGCCCCAGTCCCTGAGGAAGCAAGGAACCCGCAGGTCTCATTTGCTCATGACCATAACAGGGTCCACGCACCTACTGACACATCTCTCCTAGAAGAGATGCTTGTGAACTGCCCTTTTTTTTCTTGCCAGACTGTTCTCTTCTTCTCTCTTCCTCCGGCTGGCTAGCAATACTGCTAGGGCGGCTCAACTTGGCTTCACTTCTCTACATGTCTCTCACTCTGTCCTCCACAATTCCTGGTCATTGCAGCCAACCAGAGACCTTCAAGTATCCCATAAGTGTTGAAAAATGTCTATACCTTTACCCAGAGTCCACACCTTTTTGGTGCTCCTGTCAACCATTGCTGAGAATCCACCACTGGGACAACCCCCAAGGAACCTCGCTAACACATTTATAAGGCAATGCAGACCAGTTTCTTCCCCTTGCCCTCCCAGCACACCCTTCTCCCTCTGTTCTCCAGCATCCTGACCATGTGGTCACCCATTCATTCATTAGTGATCTGACTATCTCTATTATTCAGGGTGTTACAGGCATGCATATCAATGATGGTGATCTACCATGGATTACATGCTTTCTGTGTGCTGGGCTATGTGGTGCGCAGGAATTAATTCATGAAAATCTCACAAGTTCTTGTGGGTTGGACTTGCTTGCTCTATTCCTTTTTTAGATAAGTAAGGGACAAAGAGATGAAGGTACCCACTGCAGCTCACACTGGACATTAGGTGGTCGCTTAGCGTTAGGAACCAGTTAACCTAGCCCCAGAGAAAAGACCATGCCGTTTACGTCTCTACTCATAAGATTTTCTTGCATTGTTTTCCTAATTACCTTTTGTCTACTTGTTTATGTCTTGCCTAGAGTTGATGTTTCTAATTTTCTTTCTCAAGTTGACTCTTCTTTGACTGCCATGGGCATTTTAGAGTGGAACTCTGAGCAGATGTGATTCTTGTTTAGAATTAATCCATGCGTGACTTTGGTGATAGTGTTCGAAATCCAAACCCCCAAATCCAGCAGAGATTCTCAGTACAGCCACAAGCTCCCCACTCCATCTGCCCCCTGGGGACACCTGCCGTGACCTTCCTGAGCAGTGCTTCTGTCACACCAAGAGACCTTCACAGTCAAGGAGCTCTCTGCTCAGAGAAAAGTTCTGTCCCTTGTCTGGCTGTGATCACTTCTCACTGTCACCTTCTGGGAAGCCCCCTCCATCCCTTAGTTTTACTTAGATGCCCCTCCCCCGTGCTTTCTATCTACATCTCGCTCTTGCACAGTTTCATGGCTGTTCACACATGTGTAGCTCTTCCCTGTGGAATTATAGCTTCTGAGAAGCTGAAGTTCTGTCTTCCGTTACTTTATGATTCTAGTGCTTCAAGTTGCCATTGCTTATCAGACAAGGTCACTGAAGTTACAAAATGCAGGAGGTCCAGAGGCTGCTAAACTCTTTCCTTAACTCCATCCCAAACTCCTCTTCCCCAAATAGTACTTAAAACTGTTAGTGATCAAGATACATCTTAAGTAATGTAGCTACACCACATGTGATATCAAAACAGAACTGTTTTTCCAAGAGTGCCCATAGGAGCATGGGCACGGCCTATGCCAGGGAGAAAGGGATGTACTGAACTTTATTCAGAGGCAAGGGAGACATGCTTGCTTCAACAGACAGTTTCTGCTTCAGAAGTAACAATTATCAAAGTAGTTATTCAACTATTTAAATAAGCACAGCCTCACGCTCTTGGTTTTGGATCTCCACTAACACTTCTAAAATTCATTACTGAATGAATCTGATTCTGTAAAAACCCAGCAATTTATGTCCATGATTTGCGATTTTGTGATAACATACTTCATAAATTCTGAAATCATGATTCCCTGTCTTGTACACACTGGCTACTCTCAGGAGCGAATGCAGTATCCTGAGCACAGGTCAAGCTTTAATGATCATAAAGGTAGCCATGATGTGTTCCAAAATAGGACAAAGATGATCAATGTGCTTCCTGTCCAAATGGTGAGAACAGGAATATCAAATTAATGGGAAGATCATGACTAAATCAAACTGATAATGCTGAAAAATTTCTAGTATGTTTCCCCAAGGAATCAAAAATACATGTGCACACAAAGTCTTCACTAATTAAAAATGCTGCATTCTGGTAAGAGATTTTAATATTTCAATACATGATGTATTTACTCTTTTTGGAATTTTATTAATAAGACAATCTCTTAGGTGTGAAGATCACCAAGATCAAATTTGTATGTCTTTTAGAATTGAAGAACATAAGGACCTATATACCAGAGAGTTAGCACGCCTGACGTAATTTTATAACAGATGACAGGATTAAATCAGATGTCTTGTTTTTACAAGAAGGTGACTGTGAGGATGAGTAGATCCTCAAGAAATTTTTATTCTCCTTTTAATGATATTTTCCTGGAGAGCAAAGTCTTGAAAGAATTTATCTGTTAACCATCAATTCCTTCAAAGCTCAGCAGAATGGTTACTCTTCTCTCATTGCTAGGACAAATACCCAAAGCCCAAAATGAAGGAAGGAAAGGTTTATTCAGCTCACAGTTACTGGAGGTTTCAGTCCATACTAGGCTGACACAGGGCAGAGGGCATCAGTTCATGGCGGTAGCAGAGAACACAAGCAAAGTGGAGGAGTAGCAGCAACAGTGGCAACAGAGAGAGAGTCTATCTCTGTCTCTCTCATATTACATTCAGGCTCTCTGCCTCAGGCTATCCATCTCAGGTCACACCCATAATCCCAGCAGTACTCAGACCCATAATCCCAGCCTTGGATCACCCATAAGCCCAGTGGATTATGAGTTGATCTCCAACTCTAAAGTCCCTGTTCCATGACTGCATGAGGCTTTGGGGGGACAACTAGACAAACCATAACGATGGTGTTGAACACAAAAAGTTAAATTTAGCAGAAGCAGGGCTGATGAGATAGCTCATGGGACTAAGCACCTGCTTTGGCAAACTCAGGGACCAGGGTTTGATCCCTTTGGTCCCCCAGGTCTCACTGGCCCAGCCCTTGGGGTGTGCTGAGTGGCTGATCGAGTCTGGGCATGGTGGCCCATGCCTGGAATCCCAGTGCTGGAGAGGCTGAAAATAGGAGAATCACTACAAGTCTAAGCTGCATAGTGAAACCCTGTGCCAAAATAAATTTTAAAATCTAGTAAAAGTACTGTAGTAAGGGACCAGCCCCCCAGTCCCTGTGCTTGCCTAAGCAGATGCTTAGTCCACTGAGCTATTTTGCCAGCCCAGGAGCAGACCACTTGGATCAGGTCTTTGGAAGAGGAAGTTTATTGAGCAAGTGGTTAATGAAGCTTTCCTTGCCCTCAGTTTTGCTAAACTGGAGTGGGGCAATGGGCCTGGTGCCAAGACTATTTAACAGGGACCAGAAATTATGCTGGTTTTTATCCTCACATCCAACAAAAGCCCACAAGGTATGCATTCTATTTCAACAAATTATTATAAGTCCAAAGTTTATGCTGAACCGAAAGCAGCAATAAAGTCAACTGAATAAATGGATGCTCATTCACTGACGTCTCCAGTTGGCCCACACAATGCAGGCCTCCACATTCTTTATCAGCTGCGGCAATGTTACATGAGGTGAGTTTTTGCTTTAAAATGTATGAAAATGGAAACAAATGTGTTTCATGTGCACAAGAGGCTCTGACAACACGAGTCGTTCGACACAGGTCCCAGCTGCTTCCACACTGTCGTACATGAAAAGCACAATCTGTTCCCCAAGAGGTGAAGAGTTGCCAGTGTTCACTCGCAAAAGAATTTCTAACCGTAGGAGCTGTGAACAGAATTAAAACACTTCAAGCTCATGTCCAAAGAACCAAACGTCTTATATCATTATAAAATCACAACATGAAAAATCATCATGCTGTACTAGGAATGCAGTGTCCAGTCGTGGCTCTTCAGCAAATACTTCTCTGTACTTGGTGGCAGTTCATTTTGTTAATCTGCTTTGTACTTAGAGGGGTTGTCAGCATTAGCTGAGTGTGTGGTTTCCTATACATGTGATAACTACATAAGACCACTCTGATCTAGTAGAAAAAATCATTTAATATCAAATTTATATGTCTTGTTGGAATTAACTTTAATAGAGATAGAAATAAAAGTGGTACGGCACCAGTGATCTCATGTGTGGTTTGTTAATGTCACCTCAAGCTTACACTCAGCCTGCACTGTCATTTTCTGCCTTATGTTACACTTTTATTTCCTGTTGTGTATTTGGTACAGGGTCTCACTACACAGCTTGGGGTCATAGTGATCTTCTTGTTTTCAGCCTCCCCAGTGCTGGGTTTACAGGTACGTGCCACCTTGCCTGGACTTTGTGAGTGGCTCAGGGCATGTCAGGGGTGAGGCCGGCACAGTATGCAGGACCAGGGATCGAACGTTGGTCCCTGCACTTGCTAAAGCAGGTACTTAGTCTGCTGAGCTGTCTCACTGCCTTCTGCCTTATGTTACATTTTTAATACTCTCTTTTGTAGAATAGACTACAAACAGCAAGGTGTGTAGACCCATGGCTTATTTATCTTTTAATTCTTCACAGTCTTCAGTAATTTCTCTATACACAGTGCAAGATAGTACATTTCTCTGCACATAGTAGGTCTTTGGTCAATATACATTACAAAAAAGACTTTAACTCATTATTTGCCTTCATTGATCATTCAAGATGGGGGATCAATACATCAGCTTGCTGGAACAGAATACAGCCATTGTGCCCAAAGGTTATTAGCACTCCTTTTACGTTTAAAGCATCATGTGAGTTATAAATCACCTGGTTATCACTTGTCTCTGAGACTTTATATTTAAAGGTTGACTGAGCTACTTGACTGAAGAATTTCAAAGGCAACACCTCTGCCTTAGTCATTACAGCTTTTCCAAACCTATGTCTACACCCGATTCTTCTAGGGTTTGTATCAGTAACTCCAAAAAAAATAAAAATAGGGGAACTGATGGCTATATCTGACTGAGTACATCTAGAGAAGAGAAAAAATGTCAGGGAATGATCTTTAGGGATATTGTATAGATAAATACCAACTTAGATTATTTTTCAATTTAGACACTGCAAGAATTATCTTCTTGCATTCAAATGCTTATGACTGTGAAATATCTTTCTCATTGTTACAATACTTGGATATTGCTAAGTCTTTTCAATACAGTTTTGAGTTATATATGATAGAAGAAGAGGCCATACACGGGCACGTTGCTTTCAGAGCCAAGTGACATTGAATTGCCTGCCCTGGCATAAAGGCTTACTCAACCAGGGGAGAGACACTGAATCTTTCCAGCATTGGTTTCCATGATACGTAAGCTTTAATCACTCATTCAACAAATATTTATCAAGTTCCTATTTTCCGAGGTGGGAGTTCAACCAGCAGCAAACAAAACAGACATATATTCCTGCCTTCATGGAACTGACATTTCAATAGAGACAGACAGATGGACTTATCAGTAGATAAACTACTGAAGACAGATGAACATTGATATGAAGAAAAACAGGAAGGGGCACACACCATGCAGGCACAGGGGTGAAAAGGGATGTGTACCGCAGGGGTGGATGAGCAGGGAGGCTGGGGTTCTCCTGGTGAATGACGCAGAGAGGACACAGGGACAAGAAGGCTATCTAGATAGAAGAAAGCAGGTGTAGCCACAGGAAGAGGTTGGTGCAATGTTTGTTGAGTAAATAAGAAAGTGAATGTTAAGGAAAAAATAACCCAGTCAAGTTAAAGTGACCTATAACATAATCATGATTAAGGTTTTAGAAGTTTTCAATTGGAACACCTTTATTAATTAATGTGAGAAAGCCACTTTTTTCTGCTGTGATTCACTCCTTTGCTGATAGACTATTGCCATGTTACTCTTTAGATAATTTCATAGAAATAACTGTGACTTTGCAGCCAATGAACAAAAATTGAAACTTGATGGTTGGATTCCCAATCTAGGTAACAGAATGTAGAGGTCATTATGGAGAACATGAATTAAATCATTGGTGCTTGGCATTAGGACCTTGTTAGCTACCTTAATTATTTAGCAACAGAAGCTGGTGCTAAAATTTTAAACAGCTTTAAATCTTTTAAACATCGTCTCTTGTTCTCTTCAGACAAATTATCAGCCACAGCTTCACGGACTACAGCATGGTAGCAACAAGGACAGCTGAAACGTCAGTGGAGCATCTATGTGGTCTCATCACGCCCTGTGGTAAGAACATGCCGTGTAAGAGTCTCCTAGCTGCAAGGCCTATTGGAAGTGATTGGAAATAGAGCCCTCCCTACTAGGTAAAAAGACCCCAGGAAGAAATCTGTCCTAGTCCCAGGAACAATCGGTGTCATGGGAAGCAAACCCATGAGCATCTTTTAGAAATCAAACATATTTAAACAGTTCTCTCTTTTGTTTGATACAGGATCTTGCTATGCAGTTCAGGCAGGCCTTGAACTCACTGTGTAGCCCAAGCCAGCCTTAAACTTGCAGTGATCCTCCTGCCTTGGCCTCGTGAGAGTTAGGATTATAGCTGCGCGCCACCATGCTTGGCTGTAAGAAGTCCTTTACATCCAACTGAACCTCACTTCCTTAAAATCACTCCTCCTTCATCTGCGTCCTGGAGTAACTAAAAGTCAGCCTAAATGGATTGGAATATGAAAGCTCCCCGAGTGTCTCACTGGAGTCTTTCATCCTCCTGCTTGCCCAGATGATGTAGCCTCCGTTCTCTTGGTTGTTACTAACATGCCATGACGTCCCGATGCCCCACCGTCCAGGCAACTCGCTGCTGGGAAGAGTCCTCGTCTTGGTGTGTCCTCAAGAGCGGGGCCTGAAATTAGTCCCCCATCCAGGTCTGATGTGACTACTGCCGAGCAGAGAGAGATGGCTTCAGCGTCTGTTTTGCGTAGGTCTACGAATGCGTCTTACGGTAGAATCCTCCACGTATTCTTACTTCATATACCATCAGCCTCAGCCCCCACCACTCAATTCAAGCGAATTATGAAAGCAAAAACACAGTTCATTTTAGTAGCAAATATAAATAATTGGGGATCCTGGCTTTGTATTTTATTCTTTTCATTGTTTCATTCAAATCCATGTTCTTTTTATTTTTCTTTTTCATGAATTTAGAACAGGGTGTGCAGGGTGTATAGAGTCTCACTATGTAGATCAGACTTGTAGTGATCGGCCTGTGTTCAGGCTCCCAAGCACTGGGATTACAGGTGTGGGCCACCACATCCAGTCTCAATCTCCAACTCAGTGCACCCCTGGGGAGGTGCCGGCATGGCAGGCCAGGGATCTAACTCTGACCACTGCATTCTGCTTAAGCAAGTGTTTCAGTCCACTGAGCTATTTGGCTGGCCCTAAACTCCATGTTCTTGTACAACTGATTGACTGAAAGAATATTGGTCATCCAGGTACACATTGAACCTTTATTCTGTATTCTTTGTCTGTCTTGTTCAACTGGTAACAAACAATACTAAGGGTGCTGTTATCCCCTTTTGTATTTACTCTGTCTATAGTAACACCACAAGAGCTCCAAAAAATACTTCATACAAAAAAAATAAATAAAATGTACAATTGATTTCATGTTTTCCTGATTTATCAGAGAACTGAGGGTAAGATTATACCTAATCGTGTGGAAATTAGAAAACTCAAATAATAGCAATAGCCTTTGAGGCCAGAAATGTTGTTCATGAGACTCAAAGCTCTGTGTGAAAGAAACAAAATCAAAGGGAAGCAGTGATGGCAGACACAAAATTGACTTGGTAATATGGAAAAGCATTTTAGTTGGGATCAAAGCAATGCAACTCGTGGGGAACATCCAACAACAGACAAATACTGAGGAATAAGAATGTGGTTTGCCAACATCCAATACATATCACAGTTAGTGGGAAAACATGAAGATCACACCTTAATACAAAAGCAAGAAAGTCAAATTGCAATGTCAGGCTCTTCGAGCTTATGGTCCCATTATACACACTGTGCTTATAGGGAGCCTAAACCCAGGGGGAAGAGAGACACTCAGAAAAGTTCAGAGAGGAATAAAATATGAGCATAGAAATGTTTACATAGTGGTACCATTTTACCTGGGGATGAGAAGATGGGGTGAGCTAATGGAGGAGTTTTACAAATAATGCCACCTCCTATAGTTCACCCTGTTTTAGGAGATAAAGAAGGATGCCATTTTAATGTGAAAATGTGGCAGCTGCAGTGACCTAGGGAGATTTCTTGACAGAAGAAGAGCATTAAGTACTGGGTGTTTGTTTGAAGGATTTTAGAAATGCTCTGGAGGTGCCTTCCATGGGTGGCTTCCTGCCACCGAAGTTCACACCTGAGCAGCTCCAGGTCAGGGCAGATGAGGAACGCAGCTGACCAGGGTGAGGCCGAGGAGTCACGGACCACCCTGACTTTCAGCATGTGCTATCAGAAGAAGTGTGTATTTTTCCAGCTCTTTTACATCAGTAAAAAACCAAACCTTAATCATGATTTGCCCATATAAAACCCAGCAGAGCCTAAATGAGAATGAAAAGGCCTTGCCCTCCAAATTTATAGTATTTTTGAGAAGAAAAGCCTAAAGTACAGGAATAAATTAGCAATGAATATGAAACAGTGCACACAGCACAAATGATCAGGGGAAGAAAAATCAAAACCCACCCAAAAGGGAATTGATAGACGCATTTACACTATATCATTCAAACAGCAGAACCACTAAAACTAAATCAATCGCATAGCTTTTACAATAGGAATATGACAACCTGATCATCGACCATATGGACCGGCACAAAGAATAAGCAAGGATGGAAAATATTCTACCTAAAGTTTTTCGTGTCACCGTGAGAGACAGCACAAGTTGGTGCTTTATTTATTTATTTTTTATTTTCTTTAAACAATGGAAAAATTCCTAAACTGCCCATTCCATACAGCAAAAAGCATTACCCAGTTGTTCCCCTTCCAATAGGAGGAATTAAAAGTCTAGGTCATCTGAATTATCCATGTCATTGCTATTAAATTACTGTTATAAATAGTAGTGTGATAGCTAGATTTTATTTAGCACATGGTTATTTTGCTATCATGGTCAATGTGTAGCCACAAAAGAACAGACGGCACAAGCATCTTCTAACTTATTGAATGCAGTGCGCTGCTTAAACTTCAACTGTCTGCTGGCAGAGGAGACTCACTGGGCATTTAACCCTGGCTCATGTTACTGTTCGCATCTATCCCAGGCAAGAAGCCCACTCAACTGAGAAGCATCCTCCCTCTCTCTCTTGACCTTTTAGGTGAAACAAAAATTCAAAACAGGCAACCAAGAAAATAAAAACACTACTGAATTTAATCTGAACAGGCAAACACAGAATTGTGGAAACTGTGTTCACCTTTCTTTGGTGGGTTCCTAGGAAAAGGCCGTGGCTGCAAATTTCTACAACAATTACCAAGACTTCACTATTTGAGATCAAGTAAGAAAGTACCTAGATTCATCCTCTAGTGCCTTCCTTATCTCATCCTCCTTACATGAAAATCTGATCTTAACCAGTAATTATACTGCTTAGGAGTTCATAATAGATAGGGCACATGGTCTTTAGACTTTAAGTTGCTTAACTTTAGAGCACAATCAGGAGAATAAGTGAGACACCCTGGGGGATTACCTTTCCTTGTTATATTTTATTTGGATTACTATGCCCTAATTGCAAGTATTCAAAAGGTTCAGTGTGGAATTTTCACACATATGTACACTGTGAAATAATAAAATCCATTACTGGATCTATTGGATACAAACCTAGGAGTTGCCGACAGACTTTGAGACCCATTCATTGTATCAGTCCATTTTCTGTTGCTGTAACAAAACACCCAAAAGCTGCATAGTTTATTAAGAAAATATATTTCTTTCACTCATGGTTTAGGCAGCTCAAGGGTGAGATAATGGCATCTGCTCAGCTCTGGAAAGCACTTTATCATGAATCACACCAATCACACTGAGACCAGAAGCCAGAAAGAAAAAAGTCTTATGTTGTATAACAACTCTCCCTTCTGAGAACTAACTCATTGACAGATCTGCATTAATTCTCCCAGAAGGCAGCAGGCCTGTGGCTTCCAGCCACTATCTCTTGCCTTGCCTAGTTTCCAACCCAGGAGCCCTTGGGGGGACAAACCACCTGCAAAGCACAGCTTTCACAGCTGTGCATAAAGTGGAGTTCATTGTTAACACAACAGGGGAGCCAACGGCAGCCCTATGGCCTGAAAGGAGTGTGGCAGGGAGTGTGTGTACTGATTCTTGGATCCCATGGGAGCCACCAGACCTAAGCTACGCAGCGACCTGCTCACATTTTCATTCAGAACACACAAAAGTACTACCTAAAAGTTGAACTTGGGGCTTCTCTTGACAATTGACAAATCAACACAGGGTGTGGATCACTTCCCATAGCAAGGGCAGGGCTCTCCAGTCAGTTTGACAAGCCCTAAGAAATGACCTACAGTGGATACATCCTGGCTTCCATGAGCATTTGATCAAACTCAGTTCAAGTGAAAATAAGTTGGGGAAAAAGTCAGCTTCTCATCACTTGGTCAAATTCCCGAAATGTGAACACTTTAGCTAGAGTGCAGCCTGGTCTTCTCAAAACTCAACTGCCATTTCCAGCAACTATTTCCAATCCTTTACAAAGCACTTAACTTGAGTTCACACTGGAATTACCTCAGTTGTTATTTTAGGAGGAATTATCTGCCACATTATGAAAAAATGGGTTCATTTACCAATACAGACATGCACCGAAACCAAAATCAATACATGTAGTCAATGTTAGTAAAGGAAGTATTACTTAATAAGACGTTTTTCATGCACTCATGAAGCATATATTGAGTTTATGCCAGGAAATACATTCCCAATGGTACTGACATGTTTTGTTAATCTGGCTTATGGTTTCATGTCTAAAGTTTCTGACTGTTCTGTCTCCAACCTGATATGGCATTAAATTGACCCCAAGCAGACTGACATGCTTGGGCACATAGATCCTGTCATTGTAAAGAAAACCAAGAATTTATTGAGAATTTAAGAAGACTTTCCACATGACCTTGATGTTGCCAATTGATGGTGTCAAAATTTTTTGACATCGTGCAGACAAATTGACACACTGGATAAATGATCATGTGGCAAGGAGTATTTTAGATTCAAGCTAGTCTTAGTCAAGGCTAAGATTGATTAGAAGAAATTTCATAGTTGAGAATTATGTTATGCTGTATATATGCATGTTATACACCCTATGTATCTATGTATCTATATATCTATGTATGTATGTATGTATGTGTCTATGTATCTATGTATCTATGTGTCTATGTATCTATGTATGTATATATCTATTTGTCTATATATCTGTGTATCTGTCTATGTGTCTATCTGTGTATCTATCTGTCTGTCTGTCTGTCTTTCTGCCTATCTATCTATCTATCTATCTATCTATCTATCTATCTATCTATTTATCTATCTATCTATGAAACTCTGTGTGCGTGTGTGTGTGTGTGTGTGTGTGTGTGTGTGTGAAGGAGGACATTTTGGACAAATACAATAGTTCCTTATAGGGCCTGCCACATAGCTCAGTGGACTAAGCACCTGCTTTGGCAAGTGCAGGTACCAAGGTTTGATCCTTGGTCCTGCATGCTATGCCAGCCCCACCACTGGGGCATGCTGAGCTGCGACCGAGTCTGTGTGTAGTGGCGCACCTGTAACCCCAGCACTGGGGAGGTTGAAAACAGGAGGATCACTATGAGTCTAAGCTGCATAGGGAAACCCTGTACCAAATACATAAAAATGGAAAAAAATCCTTATGACTCTAAAATAATTTATTTTCAATGGTTAGTAATACTAAAAAATGAAAATATTTTGCATAGCTATGATTTTAAAGCAAATTTTGTCATTGGCACCTTTACCCCCATGTTCATACATAGCTGCATATTGACTAGGTGCAGAGCAATTCCTGTGGCTAGTTCAGTGTCAGAAAGCTTAATAACTGAATAACTGACT